>JAVSBS010025819.1:0-22223 GCA_033124195.1 Coracias cyanogaster
GATTAAATTGTTTTTCCTAGAACTGTCACCTTACTTACATTTGAATTTACTATTAATGTTGTTTCTATTTTAATTATCTTGATCCAGACCAAAGATATAGTCTTTATATTATAAAAATTAGACTAGGGTTAGAATCCAGAATTACAAATGTTTGAGTAAATTTAGCAAATGTACATGGAAAGTGATGATTTTATTATTAAATACTTAAAAAGGATGATGGTAGGCTGCCTGTAATCTCCACTGCCTCACAGGCCACATTCTTATTTTCCAGCTCAAATAAAATCCATGCACTGTATGACAACCATTTTGCTTTGTTTGAATAAGAGGATGAATTACCTCAGACGTGCACGTCTTATATTACACCAATAACTTGTCTACTCTTTATGAATTTAGGGGTACAGAGGAATACTGTATTCCAACTAAAGTATAAACCTATTTCCAATATTTTGTTATCTGATCAAAGCAACTGAATTTTTTTTTTTTAATCATACACTATGTGCTCAGGATATTAAAAAAAGTCCAGCAAACTTATAATGAGATGTTGCAGTTTCATTTAAATAACTGCACAAGTCACACCACCTCTTAGTGTTGTCTCTCAGCTCTGTTCTGTATGTTAATTAGGTAGGGAACTGAAATAAAACATGTAAAACCCTCACTAATTCCAGGTGACGAATATACACCACTGCCACTGAAAATTTTGCAGGATGATCAACATTCTGAATCCTTTTCTCCGGAATGTTTGATTCCTCTACCTGTTAACACAAACGAAATAGGTAAAGCAGATGAGTAATACTGAAATGTAGAATAACAATCAAGATCAGTATCTTGGGTTCAGGTATCTTTCCCAGTTATTTCCTCACTTTAGCTCATCAGGAATAACTTAAATCTTATTTCTGCCATGGATATCACCAATACAAGTCAGAACATTATAGCTCAGATAATTTTATCTTCTGCTTCCTTAAAAATGTCATTGTAATTAAGCATAAATGTTCAAGTAAGTCAGTATCTGTTGCAGGTGTTTCCATGTTAAAATGTAAAGTTTAAATTAACACTGGTTATTTTGACTTGTAGGCCACTTCCTTTTATAATTTAGGAATATAAGTAGAAGGAAAAAGCTTTCAGTTTCAAAAAAATGACAAAGAATAAGGCAATATTTCCTCCTGAAGATATTCTGCATCGTACAGTTAGAATTCCTCAGGACCCTGCATAGGAAAATAAAGGATAATCTGATCTTGGAAAAGAAATAATTTTATGAATCCAGTCCATAGTTGCAGTAAAACAATGCAGCTATAATTACACCAATAATGACTTTCTCCACTAAAAATTCTTAACATTATTTACCCATTAATTAAACAAAATGCCAAAAATATTAGGTGTACCAAGAGTTAACAATATTTTTCAGAAAACATAGAAATGCAGTCTAGCTTGTCATATTTTTAAAAGTTTAAAAGAAAAGGGTTTTAAACCTTTTTAAAGAATTTTCCTCAATCACTTTTTCATGACAACAATGTTGTTCGCTAATCATAGATGTGAAATATAGCAGAATTCCAAGATATTTTAAAAAGTAAAAAGTTTAAAGCCAGTTTTTGTAATCTTTCAAACATTACATTTTACTATTATAAGTAATTGTTGTAGTGAACACTATATGGGATTATATCACTGCAATGTAATGTGAATATGTTCATTTCAAGGGGAAAAAGTATGCAAGACCTAATGTAACAGTGAGAATAATGGCCGAAGCAAACTATTATTTCAATTTACCAGTTCTTAGTTCTAGTTGTTACAACCAGAAAGTAAAATTTATGTTTTTCAAAATAAAGGTTTAGTCTAGAAATTTTACACTGCAGTGAAAGCAACAATCCAGACTCTAACTGGATGTATAGCACAACAGCACACATGACATCACAAAAGATACGGAGAAAAGATTTGTGTTCCTGCTGCAAGCCAGTCACAGACTCAAATACTAACAGTTTCACTTCCTTTTTTAATGCCTCCATCACCTACATTTAGTACTGCTCAGGAGAAATTAGTAGCAGAGCAGGCATATTCTTAACTTTTCAGATGACACTAGGTAACAATTCTGATCAATTTCTGACCACTGCCTCAGAGTAGCTAGGCCTACAAAAAAGTCAAGTATGTGCAAAGAAAAGCAGTATAGTTCAAAAAAGTAAGCTTCTAAAATAAAAATCACATTTCCTAGCTTCTGTTACATATGCCAGCTTCTGCTGGATAACCTAAAAACTCAGACTGGAATCTAAAAATCTAACTGGCATATTTGGCCCATCTGGCACTTTTACCATTCTGACAATAATATGCTGATGTGGCTTCTTTTTTAGGTCATTCAAATGCATGATTTTGTCTCCCAAGTGGATATAAAATTTATGTTGTTGCTTCCAGAAGACTGAAAACCTGGACTAAGATAGATCTTTACTCTACCTGCCAGAGATTAGCAGAGTACCGCAGAGAGCAAGAGTTGATATTGCTGTACATCTGTGCATTCAACATTCAGTGGCACTAAGCCACTAGTCTCTTTTCTGCATGACCAACTGACTAATTACGGTACTTGGCCTTTTTGAATCCCTTCAATTAATGCAATGTGCAGTTGCACACAGTGATGGAGTCACCCATACAGAACAGAATCTGGGCCAGAATTAGGCTCTAAGTCCCAGAAGCACCTGTTACAAATACAAAGTGTCCAGATGGTCTGGTCTTTGTGGGAAAGTGTCAAGAATTGACTTATCTGTCTTTCTTACTTTTGGTTTAAGGTCATAAACATGATTCCTTTGAAGTAAAAAGCCAATCATATTTAGGGGGGGAAGAAAAAAAAAAAGAAGAAAGAAAGAAAGGAAGGAACCTTAGGCTAAATGCAAAGCCAGCTCCATTTGTAAATCTTAATAACCCAATGGAGCTCATTGTTACCACATTCTGGGCAGGCAAATGGGATTAGCCTGTGATTACAATGCAGCCTTCAGTATAATTAGATAGATTTATCTAAACACAGTTGTAAACCATAAAAATGTGAAATATTTAGTGACCGTAAATTTCACAGTTTGTAAATTCAAACTTAAGTAAGCAGACAGATATTTTGCTTTGATTTTGTTTAGAAACACTAGAAAATATTGCTCTTCTTTCACTCCCTCTCTTGTTTATGGATATCAGTTATTTGATTTTATAACAGTGAGGAGTGTCCCTGAATGCTGATTTTCTTTCTAACAGTGCATTACTTCATTCATGACTGTTTTTCCTCTTTTGAAACGTGACATTTGAGATCAGTGACTCCATTGGCAATAACCACAGAGTTTGCATCCCATGCCTTCTCAGCCACATGAGATGGAGGAATAAATAGTTTTATAGCAGATCATGAAAGCAATGAGGATATCTCAAACAATAACTAAGAACAATGGCACCCATGGCTTCCCAATAAGACTGTCTTAATAGAACATCATGGAGGATGTTAACAGCAGTAAAAGTAATACCTTTTCCTACTTTCCATCTCTGCTTCTTTCCTTCCTTCCATCTATCCTTCTGTCCTACTTCTGACTTTATACAGCTGCTTAACATGAAAGAACAAAGGGGAGGCTGGGAGGCGGGGGAGGGGGGGGTAGAGGGAGGTGTGAGGAAGTCAGAAAGGATGAAAAAAAGGGAGAGGGAAAAACCCATATTTTCTTGCCCACTAATCATTTGGCTTGTATCAAATATTTTTATTCTATTTAGTATCTCTTAACTTTACAGGCCTTAAACCCAGGCTGCTATATTCCTGCATGTTCACTTAACACAAAAAGAAACACATCACAACTAGCTTTCTGAATTCCTAACCCTAATTTGAACAACAGTAGTAACTAAATTCATGTCAGTTGCATTGGAGTCACACTTACTTTTATTATTCATAAGTACTGAGGTAATACTGGCTACTATAAAACTTGTGAGAGACCTCCGAAGTTTTTAAGCCTAAAGTACAGTAAGTAACAGCTACCACCAATAATTATGGGCTGGTTTCATTTTGTAGTTGATGCATTATTTTCCTTGGATTTTTGGGAAGCTATAATGTATACCGAACGAAATTTCTGTCATTTCAATGGCTTAAGAGACATATGCTACTTGTCATAACTCTTATAAATGAATTAATTCACATGATACATTAATATGCAAACATAATCAATGTTTTACTAGATTTTGGAGGAGTCTTTTCACAGAACCAATATTTGAATTTTAAACTGTGAAAACGGCATGGAAAAGGGAAGGATGCTTTTCATGCATCCTAAGAACAAAGAATTCACTATTTACTCTTATTTGTAAAAAGCAATAGAAAAGCTAAGCTCTTATTTTTGTTAAACGTGGAAACAAAAGACAGAGCAATGTGGTTAACATATCAGAAAGGCTGAGCCATTCTTGGTTATGTTTCACCCTCACTTTGTTTACTTTGAAAACTGATGAAATACTGCATAGCATAAGTTCTAAGAAAGAACAGCAAATCCACCAGTGAATGTCTATGGCTGTAGTCATTTACCTCAACATTTTCTTCTCATAACATTTCCATGATTTCACCTGGTTGTACCTGAGCAGTCAGATGTGGAGCAGTGCTGGATATCAGAGTCACATGTGTTGGCAAGTGTGCATTATAAGGGAAAAACGTTGCACCAGATCCAACAACTGGACAGGCTGCTGGAGCTCCATGCTTCTAGGTGCAACATGTAGTTGGGCTGAGCTAGTATTCCCAGAAGGAACTGTGCATATAGAGCACACATAGAATCATAAAAGTTGGAAATGACCTCTAAGATCATCAAGTCCAACCATCAGCCTACCACACCATGACCATGAGCATGTCCTGAAGTGCCACGTCTACACAGTTTTTGAGCATGTCCAGATGGTGACTCCACCATTTCCCTGGGCAGCTGGTTCCAATGCTTAATCACTCTTTCAGTAAAGAATTTTTTTGTAATATCCAGTCTAAACCTGCCCTGGCATAACTTGAGGCCGTTTCCTCTCATCCTGTCACTGGTTACTTGTGAGAAAAGACCAACATCCACGTCTCTACAACCTCCTTTCCGGTAGTTGTGGAGAGCAACAGGGTCTTCCTTCAGCCTTCTCTTCTCTAGACTAAAATGTCCAAGTTCCCTCAGCCCTTCCTCATAAGACATGTTCTCTTGACCCCTCACCAGCTTGGTTGGCTTTCTCTGGACCCACTCCAGCACCACAATGTCTCTCTTATATTGTGGCGCCCAAAACTGAACACAACACTCAAGCTGTGGCCTCACCAGCACTGAGTACAGGGGCACGATCACTTCCCTAACTCCTGCTGGAAAAACTATTTTTGATACTGGCTGAGATGCTGTTGGTCTTCTTGGCCACCTGGGCACACTGCTGGCTCATGTTCAGCTGGCTGTCCACCATCAGCCCCAGATCCTTTTCTTCCAGGCAGCTTTCCAGCCACACTTCCCCAGGTTTGTAGTGTTGCACAGGGTTGTTGTGACTGAAGTGCAGGATCTGGCTCTTGGCCTTGTTAAACCTCATACAATTGTCCTCAGCCCATTGATCCAGCCTGTCCAGATCCCTCTGCAGGGCCTTCCTACCCTCAAGCAGATCAAAACTCCTGCAAAATTTGCTGTCATCTGCAAACCTACTGAAGGTGCAATTGACTCCCTTGTCCAGGTCATTGATAAAGATATTAAACAAGACTGGCCCCAAAACTGAGCCCTGAGGGACACCACTTGTTACCGGATGTCAACTCGATTTGACTCCATTCAACAAAACTCTCTGGGCTTGGCCATCTAGCCAGTTTTTAATCCAGTGAAGAGTACACCTGTCTACGTCATGAGCCACTAGCATGTTCAACAGGATGCTGTGGAAGACTGTGTCAAATGTCTTACTGAAGTCCAGGTAGACAACAGCTCTGGTTGGTCAAACAGGACCTGCCCTTCATGAACCCATGCTGGCTGGGCCTGACACCCTGTTTGTACTGCACTTGCCGTGTGAGTGCACTCCATAATCTTCCCCGGTACCGAGGTTAGACTGACAGGCCTGTAGTTCCTCCTTCTTGTACTTTTTGTAGATGGGTGTTACACTGGCAAGCCTCCAATCATCCAAGACCTCCCCTGTTAACCAGGACTGCTGATAACTGGTAGACAGTGGCTTGGCAAGCTCCTCTGCCAGCTCCCTCAGCACTCTTGTGTGGATCCCATCTGGCCCCATAGACTTGTGTCTAGGTCTTGTAGCAGGTTGCTAACCGCTTCCTCCTGAATTACGGGGGATTATTCTGCTCTCTGTCCCTGATTTCCATCTCAAGGGGCTGAGTACTCTGAGGATAACTGGTCGACATATTCACTACCTATATACAGTCTTCACAGATCAAGACAGACAGACATATTCAGCCCTCTTACAAACACTGTCACCACCAGCAGCCTCATCCTGCTCCTTGGCTGAGCAGGATGACTCACTAGTGAGATCATATAGATCTATATACACATGTACAAGGTGGATCCCTTCAGCAGCTGGGCTGAACATAGCCAGCTCAGTAGGTGCCCCCGGACCCCAGTTTCCCTGGTTGCTGGCATTTCGACACAGGAATCTCTGAGGGCAGACGTTGTCAGTTAAGTCTACTCAGTTCGGCTACATGGGCCATATGCCTTCCAACCTGTGATCTGACTCCAGTTGTTGCACTAAGACCCCTATACACATGCATGGACATGCATAGGCATGCATGTGCTTGCACACACACACACACACACACACACAGAGTCCCTCACCCAGGAAATAATTCAGCATTTCATAAGAAAATAGGGCAAACTGTGCTGACCAGGCACAGGACATGCCCAGGCAAGTGTACTGATCAGTAAACTATACATGACTTGGGTTCCTCCTCTAAACATCCTCTAAAAAGTCCTGTGCACTCTTGAAATGCTCTCCCCCTGAACCCATAATGTGTCCCACACCCCCAGGCAGCAACCCACCTCCAAAAGGAGCTACAATATTTTATTATCTTGGTAAGTTTCACACATGAACACTGGGTCTGAGGCTCTTCTGGGACAGAAAGTGTCCCAGCACAGGGCCAGACAAGGTATTCCTTCCTCTGGGTCCTTTAATTGGGTTCCTGCTTGCCATGATGCCTCTGCACTCTGTGGAGATGGGCCTTTGATGGGCTGGTGGCTCCTGTTTTGGAGAGAGAATATCCAGGGCAGAGTATTATTCGGGCTTCCCATACTGCTATTGTCTTTCTGTCCTTTGTTGTGGACATGCAGACAAGCTTTTAACACATAACCTAATGTGTACATCTGCTAGCACACCTGCACAGTCTCCTCAGTAGACTCTGCTTCTAGAAGCCAGCTTTCTTCATTGTAAAATACAAATTGACTGAGTGCAACTGCGAATAATAATCACTGTTAAAAAACATGTATTTTAAAACAACTGTTGTATTGGAGAGCTGTTACTCTGTTGAAAGTTCATATTCATGTCATTATCCATACAATTGTTTTAGAGCAAGGAATATTATAGGAATTTTGCTGTAGTTTAACATGACTAACTATGGAAAATTATCTATTTATCTTCCTAAATAATAATAATAAATAAATAATCTTCCTAGTTGCTAACTACAAACTATATACATCATATAAACATATCTATATGTTTTTATATATACTATTTCATATCTGCAGACAATATAATATATGATTATAAATGATAAATTGAGTGGTTCAATGTAATTTTTTTTTTGTTTCCATCTCACTTAGAGTGAAATTCATCCCACTTAAATTCTGATGTCTAATAGGTAAGCATTTAAATCCAAATAAGTCACTTTAGACTTCATAGTCACTTCAGAGAAATACATACTTCCAAGGGAAAATATATCTCTTATTAACAAAGGCATCTAAGAGTAGTAAAATGAATCACTACTATCATCTAGATGTGCTTACTTTTGTTCATTAATCCAAGCTGACTAGCTAAGACTTAGGTATCTATTTCAGGTAAATAAAATATTTCAAATCCAGCATCATGTAAGACAAATGTAGAAAGCAGCTGTCAGAGAACATCTCCACATTCATCTCAAATGTGCAAGTTTCTTTTATTACATCTTTTCTGTAAGACAAAATGTAATAAAAGATTGAGAAATTAAATGTTGATAGTATTTTTTCATTTCCTTTGAAAACGACTTTGTGAAATTCATAGTCATGGGTACACAGGCAATTTAAGAGAAAAATGCTTAATTTACACAAACAGTATTGGACAGAGAAGAGATAATTTTACAGTCTCTTTCTAACTTGACTTGACATAATATGAAGGAAGAATTAACATCCTGAAGCATGCCATGCCTCCACTCCTACCTGTTCAATCAGTGACATACTGAAACTGCAGCTCTCCTCATCATTCATTGTAAGAGCAAAAGATCTGTTGCTCAAAGACTCACCTGAAATAAGAATCCTCATTTAACTATACTTCCTTAAAAAGCCACATAACTGTTTAAGGAATCATGAACAGTTTACGCTCAGAGAAGATAGTACCTCTTTATTTGCTTCTGCCTTTCCAAATAAACACCAGGACAAAACTTGAAGTCAGATGAATACCCTACATTTAGATTAGTTATACACAATCTTGCTCAGTTGTACATATATGCTGGAATCTAACCTTAACTTTCCTGAATATTCTCCTCTACTTGGTATAAAAAGCAATATCAGACTTTCTGTTTGCTGAAATCAGTATTTCACAGAACATTTCTTCAGGTAACGCACAGTTGTGGTACCAAGAAAATATAAACTTGGCTGTATACAGGAAACCACATTTATATGGTGCTTACAGATAGTGTAAAAGTCTAACTACATTTCATTAGGAAAGTTTGTGGATGGAGGTTTTCTACAAAAATATTTTAAAGAATTTTTAAGTTTAATGAAACATAGGGGAAACTGCTGGAAGATAACTCAAGGTCACTTCTGAAGACTTCAATGTAGAATGAAACCTACTGGATGTATAGAGGTGATTTCATGTTTTGAACTCCTTTTTCTTATACTAGATGGATATTATAAAAACAAACTCATATGCCTAAACTCTGAGTAATTATGTTCAAATCCAATCTGTACTACTTACTCCATAGCTTTTTATGTCCACATTCCTGTTTTCCAGTGCTTTTAATTGCTTACACCTAAGAGGAAACACAAAGAATAATTATTTAGCTAGGAAAAGCCTAAGCAACTCCCCTTTCTAAGGATCTCATCTTCCTTAACATAAAAAAAAAAAAAATTCCAAAAAACCTAGTTGCTATTTACTCTTTATTATAGAAGACTTAACCTTTTATAGATTTTTCTTTTCTGTACTGATTTTTTCAGGTCCACAACTCTGAACTTAAAGAAATCAGAGCTGGACATCTAAATCATTCAATAGCTAACCTGTCACCTTTATTGTCCTCAGTCCTTTATATTTTTTTCTGTAGTTTCTTTTTTCTGCCGCTGAAGAGAATGCAACCTTTAGAAAGTGTTGTGTTCTAGAGTACCTCTTTAGTTGTCCTGCTGGTGCAGAATAGACTGTATCGTATTATTAAGATTGAAAGATAACATTACCTAAATGACATAAAATGCTGGATCTAAAAATAGATCTATTGCCAATTGAAAATATTATACATTTTTATTTCTAAGTTATTACTTTTTTTCTGGAAGAATATTCATCATCAGAGTGACATTTATTACTAATTAGTTATTTTGGTGTCATATTTTTCCTTATACATAACCTGATCAATACAGTTCTGAACACGGAAAATATTTTGTTTAGTAACATACTAAATTATGTCCTCTACTAAGGAGAGCACGTGGAAATGTATGCAGAGCCTTACTGAAATCTCGAACGATGTGCAATTTGTTGAGAAATTTTTAACTCAGAAAACGAAGGAGTAGCAATTGCAACAGAAATACTGCTTTTACACAATTCATTAGACTTGTTTCTTTTTCCTTCTGCCAGTGGCTTGGATCTGTGTGACCTTAATAACTTCAATGATATTACCCCTAAATTGCAGTGCAATGCTGTAAGTCATGTCAACTTCAGTATACTGTGCCTGCCTGAAAGGTTGCCTTACAGGCTTTGGAGCTGAAGTCCAAACAGCTTTCTGAAGAGACATGTTCTTCTTGTGAGGTCATTGCAGACAGCAAACAAGCACCGTATCTGGGCATAACTTATGGTCTTAGTACTATTCTGCAGCATGCTTACCTTTTAGCTCTGCTTATCCACACAAAGTACAAACACAGAGCCATCCTTGCATAGTCACTAGATGAAAAATCTGATCTTGGGGACTAACTGAGGCCAACATCTGTTACCTACATGACTCTTACTAAAAAGTGTATAATTGTAGTGCCTGAACAAGGTGACATTTTAGATACACGTGGCCGATACCTGTCCCTGACAGATGGCACAATTCTACTGCAGGTCCTGTGTCCTTTCTGCCAGCCCCACAGGTATGTTGAGCACATTTTGGTAAGCTAAGTGGTGCTATGTGACTACATGACATCACCCAAATTATTCCCTTGATTTGCACTGTGAAACAGAGGCAAATTCCATGTCTGAGTTGCAGACATGGAATCAACATAAAGTTTACCTATCAGGAAGAAGTGTATTTAAACAGACAGGTAATATTCTGAAGTTTCACAAGCTCCTTTTGGTTTAGAAAAGCCTGCCAAAGTTTAAATATGTTAACAAATGTTATCTCAGCCCTGTAGGGCAGAAGAGCAGGTTGGAAATCTCAGTGGCAGTTTCCTCTAAAATGGCTTAACATACCAAACTTAGCCTGACTTCTGCCAGCATGGTTGTATTTATTTATTTATTTACTGAAAACACTGTACTGACAGTCTCACTTTCCTCTCTCTGCTGTTACCAGAAGCAGAAACAGTGAAGACCTTTATCTTCCTGCATTCCCCTTTAGTCTTCCAAAAAGGCCAGCAGCTGTCTTTCATCAATTGTTTCCTTTACAACATGTTCTCTCTTCTTTGGCTTCTGATTTTTTCTTCTTTTATATGTTTTTTTTAATTCAATTTTATTTTAAAATTGTTTGACCTACTGGATCTTTCAGTGGAAGTCTCTGTCAGCTATCATTCATTTCAGCAACCAAAATTTGTCTTGTAATGCTATCCTCATTTCGCCAGTTGTCTCCTCCATGAATCTTTAAAAACATGTGATGTAAGCACAGTATTTTTCGTCTTATCATACTGAAAAAAGCAGTGCTGTTTAAATTGGTACTGCAATAGAAAAGGCACATATGTACAAAATACTAATGGAGCTCAGTACACTGAATCTATACAGTTGTAAATGAAGCAATATAGAATAACATGGATCTACTTTCTTCTTCAAAATGTTATTATACTTATCTCCAGCAGCCTAGCATTTCATAGCCTCTTAAATAGGAAAATGTATTAAATGACAATGCATGTACAACAAAAATAAATACTTTTTTTTCCTATTTAATGATTTTAAAACTCTGCTAAAAAACACAAAAAATATCATACGGGATGGTTCCTAGCTAAGCAATGACCTTAAAGGGATTAGATATACAACTAACCCCATAAAATCTCCTAGGCCATTAGGATTTGGCTTGGCTTCATTTGCAGTCTGTACCGGACATGGATTCTAGGCTTCTAGTGCCCTAACACACAAACACAACCCGTGTGGCTGCAGTTATGCCTGAATTACACATAGATATCTGAATAACTCATAAACACATCTGAATATCTGATTCAAGGCTAAATGTTTAACAGCATTTGTGAAGTGTTTGGGATTACTTTTTCATAATAACAATTCGTGTGCTACATATATTGTAAAATCCTATTATTACACAAGCTAACTATGATAATTAGTTACCTTGTACCTTGTTATTGAATTGTGCCTTGATATTGAATTGTGAAGTACTTAAATGCAGCAGAATGTCTTACACTTTAAATATTTCAAGGTATAAAAGATGTGGTTGCTGATACTTTCAAAGAAAAATAAAATAATACTTTGCAAAATCATTCACAATTGCTGTGTAGTAGCACAAACTTAATATTGTGTAGCTCTGTGAATACAATGAATTCATTGCTTATAAATAGCCCTGCACAAGAAGATTATTCTGTTCAAGTGACAGATATATACACACCTGTTTTGTTTTTTTCATTTTGCAAAAGACAGGGAATTTCAAATTATACAGATATCGTGGATTTCTGTAGGTTTTTTAAAAAGTATTTATATTCCTCCAAACCATGTGAAATAGTTTTGAATGGCAATATACTGAAACAGTGGCAGCAGAGTCAGTAACTGATGAGAAATCATTTGTATCCATAATT
This sequence comes from Coracias cyanogaster, assembly GCA_033124195.1. Taxonomy (NCBI): domain Eukaryota; kingdom Metazoa; phylum Chordata; class Aves; order Coraciiformes; family Coraciidae; genus Coracias; species Coracias cyanogaster. The sequence continues at coordinate 12,285 of JAVSBS010025819.1, forward strand.
TCAATGCATTCAATGCTTATCTCCAAAGCAAACATAAAATCATTTTACAGAAGTATGAATACTTAGTAATGTAACTGTCATGTTATGCAAGGAATGTAAAGATCTGTTATCTACAGATTATTATTTAGTCTTTCTAGTTCTGAGTGACTGAGTGAATAAGACATGACCTATAGTTAGGATTTTTGACAAGTGTTCTTTTTCCTGTTGTGTTTATTTTAATTCCACAACATACTATTTTAAAGGCCTGAGGAAAATGAATAACTAAAATGTTCTGAAAGCTAGAATCTTTAGAAAATAATTTACATTGAGAACTATTTATTTTTATCAGTAAACTCTAATAAGAAGTAGCTGTTAAACAAAAAAATAACGTCTTATTTTATTTTTGTATGTCACAGCCCAGATATTTATCTACTTCTGTGTAAAATTAGTATAAAAAGTGAGTGGATCACAATGGTAGACTTTAATATAACCATCCAACCTCTGAAATTCTAGCCTGCCATATCCTAAGGATTCTAGACAGCTTCTCATCCTTTGGGATTGCCATAGAGATTTCCATCTCTCTGGCTATTGAAACAGCTTGTACATGAACAATTAATTTGTGGGCTACAAAGTCACAGTGAAGCTATGCAGGGAGAAAGTTAGAAGGGCCAAAGCCCAAGTAGAACTCAATCTGGCTATTGCTATACAAGACAATAAAAAATGTTTCTATAAATACATTAACAGCAAAAGGAGGACTGAGGAGAATCTTCACCCTTCACAAGATGCAGGGAGAAACACAGTGATGTTTGTCTCAGTCTTCAATAGCAGGACTATTTTGCTGAGTCGCCAGCTCTTTGAGCTGGGTGGCAGGGGTGAGGAGGAGGAAGAAGTCTCCAAAATCCAAGAGGGAATGGTTAGTGACCTGCTGCCTCACCTAGACATACACAAGTCTATGAGACCAGATGGGTTACACCCAAGAGGGCTGAAGGAGTTGGTGGATGTGCTCACTAAGCCACTTTTCATGATTTATCAACAGTCCTGACTAACCGAGGAAGTCCCAGTGGACTGGGAGTTAGCAAATGTGATGCCCATCGACAAGAAGGGCTGGAAGGAGGATCTGGGGAACTACAGACCTGTCAGTCTGACCTCAGTGCCAGGGAAGGGGATGGAACAAATCATGTTGAGTGCCATAACATACCATTTACAGGACAAACATATGATCAGGCCCAGTCAGCATGGGTTCATGAAGGGTATGTCCTGCTTCACAAACCTCATCTCCTTCTATGACAAGGTGACTCATTTGGTGGAGGAGAGAAAGGCTGTAGATATTGTTTATCTGGACCTCAGTAGAGCCTTTGATACTGTTCCCCACAGCATTCTCAATAAAATACTGGCTCTCCTAGGCCTGGACAGGAGTACAATCCACTGAATCACACACTGGTTGGATGGCCAGACCCAGAGAGCAACAGTGAATGGAGTTAAATTCAGTTGGCAGCCAGTCACAAATGGTGTTCCCCAAGGCTCAGTGCTGGGGGCTGCTCCTGTATCAATGGGCTGAGGCCAATCATACAGACTTAAGCAAGGCCAAGTGTCAATTACTACACCTGGTCTGCAAAAACCCCATGCAAATTTATAGACTTAGGGTGGTGTGGCTGGAAAGCTACTTGGCAGAAAGAGATCTGAGGGTGTTGATTGATAGCAGGCTGAACATGAACTGGCAGTGTGCCCCCAGGTGCCCAAGAAGGCCAACAGCATCCTGGCTTGTATCAGGAAAAGTGTAGCCAACAAGACTAGAGAAGTGATTGTCCCACTGTACTCGGTGCTGGTGAGGTCACATCTTGAAGATTGCATTGAGTTTTGGGCCCTTCAGTACAAGAAGAACATTGAGGTGCTGGAGTGGTCCAGAGAAGGGTGAAGGGTCTTGAGAATAAGTCTTATGAGGAGTTGCTGCGGGACTTGGGGTTGTTTAGTCTGACGAAAAGGAGGCTTTGGGGAGACCATATCACTTCTACAACTGCCTGAAAGGAGGTTGCAGGAAGGTTGGTGTTGGTCTCTTCTGACAAGACACAGCTAATAGGACAAGAGGAAATGGAGTCAAGTTATGCCAGGGGAGGTTTAGGTTGATGTCGAAGTTTAGTTTTAATCCACCAGACCTACAACAACAGACACTCTCTGTTAACCCTTCTTTCCTGCCCCCAAATAGAGGAAGAGAAGAGGATAAGGGAGAGAGACTTATGTCCCCCTCCCAAATGGGAGAGGAAGGGAATGAGAGAGAGGCTTCTGGATTAGAAAAGAAAAGTAAAACAGCTTTAATGAAGATAATAATAGTACAATGGGATATATACAAATATATACAAAACCAATATCGAAGCCAACCACTCCCTGATGGCAATTACATCATCATCACCACTGAGGCTGTAGCAGGCACTGGAAGAGTCCCAGAATGGGCTCAGCAGCAGATGGGAACTGGGTTCAGGATCTGCGTTCAGGAACATATAAATCAGAATCAAAGGCACAAGATGGTCCAAGAAGGGAAGAAGGCCCCCAAGGGAAGTGAAAGCCAGCAGAAGGATCAATGAAAAGGAGAAAGGGCAAAGGGGAAAAGAGGGCAAAGTGACCAAAAAAGCCAAAAAGTGCAAAAAGGCAAAGGACAAAAAGCCCAAAAAGGCAAAAAGCCTAAAAAGGGCTAAAGGGCAAAATGGCAAAAAAGTAAAAAGCCTAAAAAAAGGAGGCTGAGCTCCTCTTGATCCCTCAGCTTTATACTGAATATGGTGTATATGGGATGGAACACTTCATTGGTCAGTTCAGGGTCACCTGTCCTGGCTGCTCCTCCCCGCAGGTGCAGCCGTTCACTTTCTGCACACCCTGATGTGGTACACAAGAGTTAACAGTGACCTTGATCTGCATACCAGTCCTTGGTAGTAGCTCTAAACACCAAGCATTATCACTGCTTGCAGCAGACACTGCCTGCAAAAACGTGTTGTTAGCTTCAGAAAGTGCAGGTAGTTGAAAAGACTTAGGTGAAAGATAAAATCACTGAACAGAATTGGCTAGGTTCTAACACAAACCAGGACAGTTGGATATTAGGAAAAACTTCTACACCTAGAGGGTTATCAAAAACTGGAGCAGGCTGCCCAGGGAAGTGGTTGAATCACCATCCCCAGATGTATTTAAAAGTCATCTAGATGTGGTGCTCAAGGGTATGGTGTAGAAGTGGGCCTGGCACAGATAGATAATGATTGGACATGATGATCTTAAATGTCTTTTCCAACTATAGCGATTCTGTGATTCTGTGAATGCAATGCTTATTTACTGTGTAAGGTACACGTTAGCAAATAGTAGACTTAATAAAAGTTTATATGTGAAATGCAAAATGCAAAGATCAGATAATGATTTTTTGTACTCTGCTATTTCTTTTCTAGTTACCAGCATTTGTTGAGAATCTGTACCTTTAGTTTCTTGCATAGTAAGGTTGTAATTATGTCCATGAGGATGTTAATACAAAACATCAGCAGGCTCGAAGAGAATGATGCAATCTTAGCCAACAGGAAAAAAAGATAGAGAAAGTAAGTAGATTTGGAATCTGCATTTTCCTGGAACTTATTACACACAAGAAACTGTGTCAGTACAGTGTCAGATGTATGGAAGACTAAGAACTACTAAAGTGGAAGTTGTTAGCCGGGTGGGATGCTAGGATACCTCAGAGTATCTTATAAGGCAATAAATACCTGCAGAAAGGCAAAATAATTGTGTCCACCTTGTCAATATATGTTAAGAATTCTGTGGTGATACTAAATGAAATCGCCTTGAATGGATCAAGTAGATAAATACCTGGATGGGCTACAGAAAAAAAAGTGCCAAATATTTGCAACTATATCAAGTTTGTGGCACAATGTTTAGTTTTTGGTCTAAACATAAGCAGAGGTCTCCTACATAACTAGCAAACTTTTGAGTTAAATGCGAAGAGGTTGTCACCAAATTGTGGTGGTGCTCAGAATTACTGGGATTTGAAACCTTGAACTAGATACTTTGCCTGTACTGAAGGCTTTCTTTAGTGCCATTGAAGGTGCTCTAGAGCTAGCAAAACACACTTGTGTCAAAATGATGGAGAGGATGCAGGGCCCTTAATGATGGAACTGCTGAAGGTCCTGGGGGGTCTACAGGGGAACCTCAAGTAACAGTAGACACTGGTGTGTGGGCAGTTGCATTGAGATCCTATTGGCCGTCCAGCTGAAAATCTAGCTAGGTTCCTCTGAGGATGTAGCAATAGTGTCACATTGGAATTAAACTAAAGAAGGATAAGTCTAGTGGTATCTGAAAAGACGTAGGAGTATTCTACATGGCCTCCAGAAACTTTTCCACTTTAATGTGTAGTAAACAGTAATCCAAATAAAATGTTACATTTATAACAAAGATAAATCAAGACATCCGTATGTATATTTGAAACCAGTATTTTTAATAAAAAATTAAATCAACCACACAGCAATAGAAGCCTTTAAAGTATATTTATTAAGTTTCATGTAATGTCTTGCCAAATATTTAATCAATATCACAGTTACAGTATTTTAAGTAGTATTAAATGCAATGCAGCATTGGGGGGGAGATTTGAGCTCTACAGTCACTTCACATTTTAATAACCTTAATAACTTAATAACTTAATTCAACCTACATGGAAAATAGATATAAACCACCAAAACACCAGAATTACTGTGTTTATTCAAAGCATGTATCTGTGATTTCAAAAAGGTGAAAGGAAATGGAAAACTAGGTTTTGAAGGTCAAATTATTCCACAGAATAACTCCATTGATGCCAGCAGAATTATTATCAGATGCATTTGCTTTCCTGTCATAAGTGGTATGAGGAGAAGAAAGAAACAGTTGTACAGAGCTTCTAAATTAGCTCGATCTCATCTCTCCCATCTATTCTGTCCCAAATTAATTCACCCTGTCTTCATTTGCTGCAAATAGCAAGAAATGAAAAACAACCCAAGCTTCCTGAAACACATTTGTCAGTGGCAATTCTGAATGGAACATTTCCTACCTAAAAAGGTAGTTGATTAATTTGTTCATGTTTAAATAAGAAGTCAGGAGGCAAAACCAAAATACATCTTTGTTTTTCAGATTGCACAACCTGGAGTAGACACAGTCCCAATCTAACTGGGAAGGCTGAATAGACATACAGCCTCACATGACATGACATTGGCATTCATGCCATAATAGCCATGAGGGAGAGAAAGAGAGGTGAATAGCTCTCAATCATTGTTTTTTCCTGCATTGCCTTAATGCAGATTAACTGAGTTACACCTGCATCTATCCAAGGTATCTCTGTTAAAAGATTAAAGCATTGTGATGTGAAACACTCACTGGTATTGGTAAAAGACAAGCTTGGGTGGCAGAGAATTTCTATTTAATAACAACTCTGAAGAGCTAAGTCTATTCTACCAGCTCTAGAAGTGCTCAGCCATTGTGATTAGGCATTGCACATGGCAAAAGAGAAAGCTTGGCACAGGCTTGGTACATACCTCTTCCTAAGCTGTTTTGTTTGTCTCAGTACATGACACAAAAAGACACTTATCGAAACAGCTTTCCTCAGCTCACTCAGAGCGTTTTGACTAAAACTACTTATTGTTAAGCCCACACTGCTCCAATGATAATACTTTATTTTTTTCAAATGATCTGATATGAAATGTTTTCTAGTTACTCCTACAACTTTGCATATGTGTTCTGACAGAAGCAAAATATAAATTCTGACAAAAAATACAGAACTTTTTTTTTTCTGTATTTCTCTAATCTATCTAAATACACTGGTTTTGGAAGATTGTGAGAATGTTACTGTTGAAAATAAACATACATAAAAGGTAGATTGTAAACTCTTCCCCAGTAGTATTTTTCTTTTATTAACTGTGAAGAAAATTGCTGTCGTATTAGAAATCAAAAGAAAGAAATCATAAAAAACCACACAGAAACAAATAAAACCTGAAGGAATAATAATTTTCTCAGAGGAATGCACTGCCATAAGAATTTAAAAATATTTAAAAATAAATTTATGACGCACAATGCAAGACAAAACCAAATTGCACATGCAATTATTTTGCATGTGTAATATAACTAGTCTTAAAGGTTCATTGGAAAATGTCTGTTCAATTAGGTTGGTAGTACTGCATACTCAAATACCCTGTGTATAATCCTCACTTGGACTAATAGTTGAAATTGCTACTGGGGCAGTATTTCCATGTGTTTGCATTTATCCAATTGCACATCGGTGTGGCTTAAAATCTGTGCTTTAATGGTATATAGCATAGTCACAAGATAGCACTCAGTCAAGAAGAAAAAGTAGTAAGCTTGCTTTATCTTAAGGAAGATAAACCAGAAGAAAATATGGGAACTAATATGAAGAATATAGATATAAAAACTGAGATACCATCATAGCCAGCATAGTCTGGCACAATCATTGGCTTGTTGTTTGGTTTTTTTCTATTTATTTATTTTCATTGGAAAATTTTAGAATTTGAGGGAATGTTTTCTTATTGAAGAATTTTAATTGAAAAGTCAACAGATTTATCCTGGTATAAACAAAGTCACGATGTCTCACAGATTTTTTCAGTCAAATATTTTATGTTCACATTCTTCACTAGACTTGAGACCTGGTTAGAACACGTCCTACACCTTTTTCATGGCAAAAAAAAAAAAAAAAAAAAAAAGTAATTTTTAAGGAATCAAAGAAACTGAGCTAGCAGATGTGACACATGAAGGAAGATACAGAAAAAATAAGGCATTACAACTTGTATTGCATTCTTTTTAGTATAATTCATTAAAAAAATGGATGAAAAATACAGATTTTCAATGGATAACAACCTTTTCAGTTTTTTAAAAAAAGATCTCAATAACAAAAATGTCTCCTGAAATAGTTGTTTGAAAGAAGATATATAATTTATCTATTTTCTCACATTTAAGAAATGCATCTTCTGGAACGAAATGTGTTCTAAACTGATTTGAGATTTCATTTTGGTTTAAAAATTTTATACTGTGAAAATATCACTTCCATTTAACTTTATGGCAAATGAAGAAATCCATTAAAGTGAACACATGAGCAACGTAGTTGTTACTTCCACCTGAGAATGTTCTGTATGTTCATGACTAAACTCACCTGAAGTTTAGTTGCCAACTATTCATATAGCTGACCTATACTAACTACTGAGAAGGAGACAGTGAGAAAAAGAGGAAACAACTTCTGAAAAGTGGCTAACTTTGTGCAGTTGAATGTTTCCCTAGACATCAACTGAAGACAGTAAGAGAGTAACTGCCTTTCTCTCATAGACACTTGCACTTGAGAACTAAATTTATATGTTTATGATTTGGAGCAGAAACATACTTAAAAGTCCTAGTGTTCAAATTTTAGAATTTAGTTGAGTTGTCTTCTGATTAATATATCCTCCTTAGCTGATAGTATGAAAAAATGTTTAAGTAGAAACGAACTCTGCATCTGTGGAGGCAGCCTGTATGAAAAAGAGCTCTTGGTTGTTTATAGTTTATATGTGTTCTTTGATTTTCTGCATTTGGAAGACTTAAATGTAATGACTACCATTAACCATAAATGCTGCAGTAGTTAACCCTATTCTCAAGCTTTAAGTATATCTAGCAGTTGTGCATACTTAGTGAGTAATTGTCTACTCTGTAGGCTCCCAGGCTGTATTTAAAGAATTTTTGTTAGGAGCCAAATGTGTACATCTGCATTTTATCAGTTAAATAAATACACATACAATATTCATACACACATACACATACAAAATCAGTGATATAAACACTATCTATACACAGACTCGGAAATGCACACATTCACACATATTTATTTACACTGTAAATATCTAAATGGCTACTTCCTATTAGGTGACATAGAACTCAATACTAATTTAAGTTATAATTATTCAGTATAATGTCTGGAATATATATTAATTTCAAAAAAATTCATATTTTCAGTAATGTCCTTGTAGTGTGTTTAACAAAACCAGCAGGCACACTTTGTACTACACTATCCAGTAGAAGGTGATACAAAAAATGTCAAATATCATGGAGTTTTATTAAAAGTAATATAGTAAGCAGAGAGACTGTGGGTGAAAGGACACTGATCTGATATCTAGTAGCTTTTCTGCTTTATGTCTGCTCTTCTGGGTGCAAAAAGATACATAAAAAGAACCCTTTCATATTTCAAATGAGAAAAAACTACTTATCTATGAAAACTGAGAAAATTGTAGGTGCTTGGGTACTGTGCGTGCTGTGAAGATGGGGTATTGGGATTTTTTCCCCAGTTATATTTCACTTGTAATTTCAGCAAAAGTTTCTTAGGGTTTCTTCCTTTCAGTATTTCTTGCAAGTTTTTCTTATAGGTGGATAATTATAATAGTAAATCCTGTTTCAGATATCAAAATGTAAACTTATTTAACTGTGGATAAGCCTTTTAAATCAAGTGGCTTTCATTGTTAATACTAAACACGTAAGTTATTATTATTTTTGGATTTGATTCAAGTTAATTTCCATGAAGCCTATCAAATGTAATACTCTTCTTGTGCTGGGAAAGAGATTTCTTTGCTTCCCCCCCCCCCCCACCCCCCCCAAATCGTTTTTAAAAGTAAATGAAAGTCTTTTTTTTAATGGCATAAGGGAAATCTAACCACATGCATTTTCTTTTACTCAGTTTAAAACACATCCTTATGGAAACTTTTTCTGCTGAAGAATATGTCATTTTTGTCTGAATTTGAGAAGTCATAATGAGATTGGTGTTCAATGAAAAGACATTTCATAAAACCTCTCGCTCACAGTAATGTTTGTAGCCTCCTTAGTACAGTCTCTACTGAATAAATCATATTTCTAAGCTGATTTTACTGGTTTCAGTTGCTTATAAAATGAAAATACTGATGGATAACACTGTTAGTCTTTCAATGCTCAGTTGAGAAATGTTGTGGCTAGAAAAATATGATACAGCAGAGGAAATAGACACCTTAGTTAATTGGTTACAGGTTAAAGCAAAGTAGAGAACTTAATATATATAAGAATGCAAAGAAATATCTTTATAGAATGAGGACCCCTAATTTACTATACAGTATGTTTAACTCTGATATTATACTATAAAAGTCAAGTAGAGACCTGTGAGGCTTTGACTTTACAATTTATTAAGAATTTTTTCTCTATATCAAAACTAAATGAAAATTTATAAAAGAAAGGAAAACCATGTAGTATTGCCTTTCTTTTTAATTATCTCAAAAGAAATTGTCATTAACATGACTTACGTATTTCCCTTTTCATTGCTTTAAACCGGATCATATAATTCTATCTTTGCAGAGATGAATTATTCGTTCTTCTAGTTCATGAAGTTCATGGCCTGAACAAAGTCAAAACAATTTGGAGCGTTTGCTCCTCTCTCTCATATTATCAACTAATTGTTAATTTTAATGCTGAAACTAAGCATTGTGCTATAAGTAGGTTTAGACACATACCTTGTAGAGAGGTCATTCTTGTTCATTGAGCCTCAATGCTTTCTTCTACACCAGCTTTACTCATGCTGTTTTAGCAAGCAAAAGAAATAACATACTAACTGCTTGGCACTAATCATTGAAAGATGGTCTGGAAAAAGGTAGCTAATATTTGCTTGTAGATTGAACAGTGTCACCATCATAACATTTATTAAAGACTTTGAAAAATAATCCATATAATTAATACCAACTACTTCCACAGAGTTCAGAAGATAGTAGGAGTATAATTTGCAATGAATATAAAAAATCTATCTCCGTGCAAAGGATCAGTGCATCCCATCAGGTAGGAAATCAAGAAACAGTTCCAGGAGGCATGCATGGTTAACCAGCCATCTGCTGGGCAGACTCAGGTGGAAGGGGAGGGTCTAGAAATTGTGGAAGGAAGGGCTGGCCACTTGGGTGGAGTATAGGACTGCTGTCAGAGAATGTCGGG
>JAVSBS010025820.1:0-11214 GCA_033124195.1 Coracias cyanogaster
GAAGGGCTGAGCAGGCAGGCCCCCAGGGTTATGATTGGATTTTGCTTGGCCGTGCCGAGCCTATCGATCCAGCAGTAATTAAAGTCGCTCCAAAACCTGACTCATATTCAACCTTGGGAGGAAGGAGATTCTCTGAGAAACACCCTCTGCTCCCCGCGTGCTGGCGCAGCGTGGGGCTCAGCCCTGCCAGGGTGCTGCCAGCCTGTCCCAGACCCCTGGCCAGGGTTACCCTGCCTGGAGCCCAGGGCACCAGCACCCCAGGTGTCCCAACCAGCGTCCCCAGCACTGCTCAGCCCCACAGCGACCCTGATGAGGTGAACCATGGGGGCCGTGCTGCCTGAATCCAGGATAAGCCCAGGCTATTTTCTCTCCAGGCGTCCCAGACACATCCCTGGGATGTGGGGGTGCTACCCCAGGCCCCTCATTTTTCACTGCCTGGGCCCTTGGCAGGGCCAGCACAGGGCGGGGAGGCTATTGGACCCCCAGAGAGACACCGGGGTGCCAAGGGGGACCTGCCGCCGTGTGCCCACGAAGCGGTAAATCACTTCTCCAGGCCAGAGGCAGCCGGGGAGGTGTGTGTGTGCGCGTGTGTGTGTGTGTGTGTGTGTGTGTGTGTGCAGGGGCTTGCACGCCCAGCCCTGCCGCCAGCCCCGCTGCTATTCCCGGTATTCGCAGCAGGTCGGAACAGGCACAGAGGAGGGGGAGCTGCCGCTCACCGGGGCCCCCTGCAACCCCCGCAGGGCCACCAGAACCCGGGGATGCCACAGGGAGGGGGCTTGAGGCAGGCAGCCCCTGCGCAGGGGAGCCCGGGGGGCTCAGCACCCCCGCAGCGGCCCGGCCGGGCTTTGATGCGGGGAGGTGGCTCCATCTGCAGGACACGGCCCCGGGGATCCCCGTTGCTCCCGCACCCCGCTCCCGGGGCTCCCGCCCGACGCTCCTGCACCCCTTCAGTGCTCCCATCAGGAACCCCCCGATGCCTGGGCACCCCACTCAGCACCCTCGTCCTGCCCCGGGCTCTTGCCCCGCACCCAGCACTGCCCAAAGCTCCCGGGACTGGGCGGGACGGGCTCTCCCGTGCCCGTCGGGGCCTCGGTAGCGGCGGGAGGCGGAGGCGGGGCCGGGCCGGGCTCCACCCCGGCCCCCGGCCCACATAGGCCGGTCGGGAGGGCCCCTCGCCCCCTGAGCCTGCGCCGTTCCGGGGGCGGGCTGCGGAGCCCGGGGGGAGAGCGTGGGGGTCCCGGGAAGGGTGGGAAGGCGTGTGAGGCGTGCTGCCTGGCTACGGGAGGGGGGGTCCCAGCCCAGCCCGTCCCGTCCCAGGACGGCGGGATGCTGCGGCAGCGCTGCGGGAAGCTCCTGGCCCGGCTGGAGCGGGCGCTGCTGCTGCTGCAGCTCGGCGGCAGCGCGGAGCAAGGTGGGTGCGCCGAGCCCCCGGGACCCCCGGCTCTGCTGCCAGCGGGTCTGGGGGGATAAGCTGGGGGCCAACCAACCCTCTCTTCCCCCCCCACATCAATCCCGGCCGACCGCTCGCTTGCGTGTCCCGCAGACTACATCCAGATCGCCCGGTGCTTCGAGGCGACCCGCCGGAGATGCTGCCGGCTGGAGCAGGACGGGCGGCGGGCCCGGGAGCAGCTGGCCCGCGTCGAGGCCGAGCGGGCAGCGCTGGAGGTGAAGCTGAAGCACGCCCGCAACCAGGTGGAGGTGGAGATGAAGAAGCGGCACCGGGCAGAGGCTGAGCTGGAGAAGCAGGTCTGGGGGATGCTGGCTGCAAGGGGGACCCTGCGGGGTTGGCCGGGGGGATGCCGGCCCCGCTCACCGCTGCCCCGTTTCACTTGCAGGAGCGCAAACTTCAGCTGGTCTTCGAGTCCCTGATGCGGGAGCCGTGGGGCAGCCGGTTGCTGAGCGGGGAGCAGTGCTCGGAGCTCAGCGCCCTGGCCGGCCGGCACCTCAGGGCAGCCCTGGCACCGGGCAGGAGGTGAGCAGGGCTGGTGGTCCTCGCCCCAGCCCCTCGGGCAGCCCTAGGCCCAGCTGTGCCCCTCTGCTGGGCACGGGGCCCTCAGGAGCAGCTCTGTGAGTAGGTGCTGGCTGGGAGGTGGGGGTTTGCCCTGGCCCAGCTGAGCCCCAGCTCATTCCACAGGTCGTCGTCTGCAGTGGACGAGTCGTGCCAGTCCCTCCTGTCGCACTCGGACATCAGCTACGACTGCACCGAGGATGACGTGGTAAGGGGGGACTCGACGTGAGTCCCAGCGCTCAGCTTCTCCTCAGCAATGGAGCAGCCCCTTCGCATGGCCGTGGTTGGGGGTGGGCTGCCCCAGGCTGCTGTTGGAGCCATGTGCTGGGGGTGCCGCTGGCGCTGTGCAGCCCTGTCAGACCCCAGCCTCCCCACTGCCTTTCAGGATGTTGAAATGACAGTGGTGCGGACCCTGAAGCGCAAAGCCCAGGAGAGGCAGGTACGAGGGGAAACGCTGGAATGTGGCAGCCCTGGGGGCTGGTGCTGAGGTGGTGTCTGTGCCCCTTCATGGGTGAGGATCCCCTGGGTCTGCTCTGCTCTCCCGCACAGGTCTCGGTGTGCAGGCTGGCTCGCTGTCCCTGGGCCACACAGGGTTACTTAGGGGACCCAGATACTTCTTCATCCCAGCACAGGAGGCTGCAAGGAGCCTGGCAGGGGGTTTAATTTATTGATGCTGAGCTGGGAGCGTCATCTCTCAGCAAACCTCCCACGATCAATAGAAACTCCATTACCCTCCATTGCGGCCCAGCTGGGCTCCTCAATAATTCATCCCCACGTGTGGGCATCCCGCACCCTGCTCCACTCACACCTCTGCATTGCAGGCCTGGCCTGGACTCCTCCAGCCCCAGGGCTGGGCACGGGTGGGCCTGGCTCCCCATGGCTCCCCACAGTGCCTGGCGTGGGGCACGAAGTGCTGAGGGGCAGGGTGAGACCAGGACCTCTTGTGGGGCTGAGACCACTTGGCTTGGACGCTCTGGAGTGCGGGAGCAGACTCAGGGAGGATGTGCCTACTACATTTCACCCCACCTTCTCTGTCCCCAGCGTGTGTCCCTGGCCCCTCAGGTCGGCCCTGTGGTGGTGGCGAAGCGGCATCGTTCTTCTGTGGTACCCCACAACACTGTGAGTGGGGACTCCAGCACTCCCTGGGCAGGGATGGGGTGTGTGGGCTGCCCTGGTGCCAGAAGGCAATGCTGCAACCTTCAGTTTTCCAGGCCTGTGGGTGTTGTGGAGTCTGGGGGTGCTCAGCTGTCCCCTCTGGGTGCCTGTGCCCTTCAGCCTGTATCCGCTGTACCCATGGCGACAGCGTCCCTGACTATGCAGGACTGTAGGGATGGGGAGAGGGCAGAACACGGCTCGTGGGAAGACGTTGTAGCATCGTGGGGCTGCAGCCAGGCATGTTCTTACTGCTTTCCATCTCTGCAGGTAAATGTTCCCCCTGTGCACCCTCCTGCTGAGGTCCCAGGCCCTTCTGGCAGCCTCCTGCCCACTGCTCTGGTGCCACGACGCTGCTCTCGCCAAGGACATCGTGCCTCCACACATGCAGGTCACAGGATGGGCTGGGGAGGGGGCTCATGAGTGGTGTGGGACCAGCCTTGGGGTGATGCTGTCCCAGGGGAGGGAGCAGATCTGCTGGGGGATGCTTGTCCCCCCACCATGGGGGTACTGGGGTCCTTTGGACATGCTAAATGCCGCTGTCCCAGGGCAGCTGGGATGCTGCAAGGGCTCTCTGGGAGTTGGGAAAGCCTTTGCATATCCTAACTGGTTGCTGTGGTGGTTTGCCTTTCAGGGCCCCGTCTACTGCCTCCTCTCTCTGCAGAGCTGAGCGCGGTGTGGGACACCAGTGAGGAACCTGGCGGCCGTGCCGTGGGGCAGGAGAGCCACACCGAGGGCAGCTCTGTGGGGCAGCCGGTGCCAGCCCCCTTACCCCCACCTCCACCGGGCTGCCGGCCACGCCAGCACCAGTTCTCCTCCAAAACGGTGTGTGTCCCAGCCTTGCTCCCTCCTCTCAGGTTCTGTGGAGAAAGCAGGCAGGGGGAGTGGGTCTGAGGAAGGGGGGGTGGCAAACTGTCTTCCACACCCCAGGTCTGCCTGCACAGGGGGTGGATGGAGGTGGCTGGGGGTAGTTTGGGGGGAAGGGGATGAAGGAGTGGTACTGGGTACCTGCAAGAAGGGAGCGCCCTGACTCCGTTCCCCTTCTCCAGGTGATCCGCCCTGAGCCGTGCGGTGTCTGCAGCTCCCGCATCCGCTTTGGGAAGGCTGCCGTCAAGTGCCGCCAGTGCCAGCTGCTGTTGCACCCCAAGTGCCGGGAGCAGTGCTCCAGCCCATGCGCACCCCGGCCTCGCCACCATGCCTGGCCCCGCGAGGTGAGTGGGGCACAATGGTCCATGGGGGCTGCTCCATGTCCCCGTGGGGCTGCCAGGCCATCAGCCATGGGATGCCAGGGTTCTGCCCGCTCTAGCTGGGCAGTAGGCACACAGCAGGTTGGTGTTGTTCTCCCCAGGGTGTGCTGGCTGACTTTGCTCCCTCCACGCCACCCCTGGTGCCCGCGCTGGTGGTGCAGTGTGTGACCGAGGTGGAGACGCGAGGCTTGACGGAGGTAGGGGCCGGGGTAGTGGGGGTGGCAATGCCATGGTCCCCATGGGGCTGAGTTCCTCTCCCTGTGCCCCAGACAGGGCTGTACCGGGTGTCGGGTGCGGAGCAGCTGGTGCGGGAGTGGAAGCGGAGGCTGCTGCGGGCTGGAGGCATGCTGCCTGCCCTCGGCAGCGTGGCTGACATCCACGTAGTGTGCGGGGTGCTCAAGGACTTTCTGCGGGGGCTCAAGGAGCCGCTGGTCACCTTCAGTCTCCACCCTGCCTTCCTGCAGGCTGCTGGTGAGTGGGGGTCCCGAATAGGGGGGCAGGGAGGTGGGAAGGGGCTGCTCCTACCCTAACACCCCTCCCTGGTGCTGCCGCAGACATCCCAGATGATGCCGCCTGCGGCACAGCCCTGCGCCATGTGGTGAGCAAGCTGCCCCCGGCCAACAGGGACACCCTGGCCTTCCTCATGCTGCATCTGCTCAGGTGAGGAGCTCATCCTGGCATGGCTCCTATGGGTCTGTCCCCATATCCTGGCTCTCTACCTCTTGCCCCAGAGTGGGGAAGCTGGGCTGAGGATGAGGACGCTCTTGGTGGAGCAAGCGTGCTCACACCATCCCACCTCACAGGGTCTCGAACAGCCCGGACTGTAAGATGGATGTCCTCAACCTGTCCCGTGTGTTTGGTCCCACGCTGGTGGGACATAGCTCGGCCAACCCCACACCCCTCGCCATCATGGAGGACACACCGCGGCAGTGCAAGGTGAGGGGGTCCCTGAGGTGGGGGGTGTACCCCAGGTGCTGCCAGCATCCCCATCTTCCATCTCTCCTTGACCAGGTGGTGGCTCGGCTCCTCTCGCTGCCACCCGACTTCTGGAGAGGCTTTGTGGGGACGGAGCAGGAGAACCTGGTGCCAACACCAGCCGCGGGGGGTGGACATGGTGAGGCACAGGAGCCCTGATCCCCCTCCCTGCCCTTGCTGACGGGTCCTGGGTGCCCGCAGCTGGGCTGGGGTGCGATAGCTCTCCCCCTCTATCCTGCAGAGCTGTTCTTCCGCCCCATCACCTCCCCAGAGCGCAAGTCAGGCCAGCTGAGCCCAACCAGTACCTGCTGCCTCCCCAGCACCCTGCAGAGCTGCGTGGGCACGGCCGCCCGGCCCCCGTGAGTGCTGCTGGCGGTGGGTGGGGGGCCCGGGGGAGCTCGCTTTGCACCCCTGACTCATCTCTCCCCACGCAGGCAGGGGCCGGCCCCAAAGAAGGTGGGCCTGTTCTTCCATTCTCTGGTGTAGCCTGTGGCGGTGACTCCCTGGGGACACGGAGCTGGCACCGGAGGAGGAGCGAAGCCTGCGGGACCAGGCAGCTGCCTGTGGGCTGGTGGTGCTGAGCTCCGAGCCCTTGCTCTGCTTCCCTGGGGATGGGGGAGCCAGGGCTGGCTCTGCCCAGCTGTGGTGATGGGGACACGGGGTCCTGGTGCTGTACTTAACGTCTGGTTTGTATTAAAAGTTTGCAGCAAAACAAGCCTGTCTGTGGCTGCTGTCTGTCCCTCCCTGCTGCTGCCCGGTGCCAGGGTCTGGGGCTCGCTGGCGTGATGGAGGCCGGCTGGGCAGCAGAGGAGCTGTACTGACAGCACGGGTGAGCAGTGCTCCCCAAATCCCTGCTCTTGCCGGGCAGGCAGAGCCGCCTCCTCTCCCTTCCCTGGAGCCCAGAATGCGGGAGGCCCCTTTTCCAGCCCAGATGTTGGCCCCAAGTAATCAGAGCTGCTGCAGCTCAGGGCAGCACAACCTTAAAGCTTTCCAGACTTCCCGGCATCTCAGCGGAGGCCCCTTTAACTCCTTCCTGCCCTCCAGCCCTGGGACCAGAGCTGCAAAGCCCCAGCAGGGCTGGGCTGCACATTGCTCCCCCTCCAAGAAGGGCAAGCCAGATGAGGCTGCTATGGAGCAAGCGCCCTGGAAGGACTTGTGCCCGAGAAACCCTGCACAAGGGACAGCCGCTACAAAGGGAACGCAGGGAAAAGGGACATTGCACAACAGGGCCACGTCCACTGGCCAAGAAATCTCTGTTCCTACTAAAAGCCAGGCCAGATGTGGGACACGGGAGAAAATTCATGTACAGCCCTGAAAGCAAGTGCTTTGGCTCAGTTTCCCCAGTGCAGGGGTGTTCACTAGCGGGCAAGTAAATTAGCACATCCAAGGCAGAGGCAAAACTGAAGGAGTTTAATGTGCTTAAAGCCAGGGAACAGCTAATCCCCTGCCCAGGACCACAGAACTGGCACATGAAGGCACAGGGCTGGGAGCAAGGATTTACTGCAAATCCATCGAGCTGGGGTGGTACTGGATGGATGGAGAATCCCTACTGGGGTGTCTCGCTGAAGATGAGAGGCGTGATGGGACCCTCCGGGTGCAGGGCTTTAGCACAGAGCTCCAAAACCAGAGGCAAAGATGGGGAGGTAAGTAGATAAAGGACAGTGCTGGTTACCGTAGACAGACTGCCAGGATCAGCAGGGAGCTGCCTTCAATAAAAACAGGTTTTTAGAGACAAAGCGAGGTGGTAGATCTCTGCCACCTGCACACACACGTAAGTTGATTGCTCTGGTGCCCTGCGGCTGTGGCTGGGGTGAGGGAAGACAAGCCGCCAGCCCCCCTAAGCTACACCCATGCTGGTGGGCTGTTGGCCCACCAGGCTGGCAGGACCTGCTGCCATCACCCTCAGCCCTGCCTCGGCAGCCTGCGCGGGTCTCAGCCTGACAGGAGCAGGCTTGGCTGCTCTCCTGGCTCATTCCAAGCCCTTGGGGGTGGAGGTGGTGCTGGGGAAAGGTGGGGGTGCAGCTCCCTCCTGGGCCAGCAGCCTGCCTGCTCCGACCCAGCCCGTGGATGCCAGCGCCCTTAGGAGAGCCCGGTGTTGCTGTTTACCCAGCAGAGCTCAGGATGTTGCAATCACACCGCTAAAATCGGGATCTCCACAACGGGCTCCTGCAGGGTGAGCTGCCTACGCAGGACAGGCACATTCCAAGCTCCCTGGCCTCTTGAGATGGACCAAGACCTTCCAGGGAGTCACAGAGAGCAACGCATGCAGGGAGAGCCTGGTGAGGGGTGGCAAGAGGGTGCTGGTAGTGCCCTCTGGAAAAACACCTGAAGCTGGACCCAAGATGCTGCAGATAGCGGGTGCTCCCTCAGCCCAGGGCTCCCTGTGCACCCACAAGCTTTGGGGCAGGGCCACGTGTTGTCCCTGAAGCCTTCACCCTGCCCCAAGGCTGGTCCCTGGGCTGCGAGAGAAGCAGCACTCGAGGCTGATGCTCATCAGCTTTAATGTCTGTCTGGAGTAGGAGTCAGGCACTTGGAGGGCTCCTGGCCTGCACCTGCCCCTCTGGGGGTGCTGGGAACCTCCCAGGAGGTGAAGCCTCAGCATCAGTCTCTTGCTGTGGGACACTGCAGGGTGGCTGGTGCTGGCCTCCCCAGCCCAGCGAGCTGCCGACTCACAGGATAATCTGGTTTTTATAGCTGCGGCTCAGCTCCTTGTGAGGAAGGACGATGGAGTTGAGAATAACGACCTCCGCGGGGATGGTGACACTGCAGCCTGGGGGGAGAGCGCGAGAGGATTAGCAGGAGGGAAGAGATTCTTCCCCGCTGCACGGGGCTGGGGCAGCTGGGTGTGGGGGGGACGTACCCAGGATTGTGATGGATGGCGTGAGGCGCCCATCCCGGAAAAGGGTCTCGCTGTCAATCTTGGCGTAGGGATCGTTGGGGTTGGGGTCACTGGGAGTTCCTTCAACCCGGGCCCAGCGCCCAATGGTGCTGTCCCAGCCCACAATGGTATTGAGGACACAGGTATGATCCTGGGGCAAACGAGAGGGGGATGAAGAGTGCTGCTGCCTCCCGGCAAGGGGTGGGGGTCGACACCCCCACTCTCAAGCAAACCCTGCTTACATGGAGTGAGGCACCGTGCAGCACGATGGACTCTCGCACACGCACACCAGCTCCTACCGTCACCCCCTCCCCGATGGAGACGTTGGGGCCCAGCTGCAAGGACAGAGGGAAGCGATGAGGGTGAGGACAAGGTTCCCTCAGCACCCTGAGCATCATCCTTCCACAGGGCCCCTCCCCAGCCTGCGCTCACCACCGCGGTGCTGTCGATGGAGGCTGTCGGATGGATGTACACGTTCCCTGCAACACAAAGTAGCTGCGTCAGGGGAGGCAGCCCACAGGAGCGCCCGCCTCTTGGATGGGGGGTGGCCCTGCTCACGAGCCCCACTGCCTCTGCAGGCAGCAGAGGGGGTGTCAGAGACGTACCTCGGATGATAGGGCCCCCAGGTTTGTTCTGGGCCAGCCTCTCTGGGTGGCTTTTGCTGTACTGATTCAGGTAAAGGCGGCTGGCGTAGATAGCGGAGCTGGGGGAGGAAACGCAAAAGATTGTTATTATCTCTCTGACACTACCAGGGCAGAGGGGGGTCCAAATTCAGCACCCTCCACCCATCCCCAGGGCTCTGCCCAGGAACCCTCCTCTCCCATCCCAGGTACGGATTGCTTGATGCTCCTGCTGAGCCAACTCTAGGCCCAGCCCTTACCCAGCTGACTTGATCTGGCTCCAGAAGCCATCAGTTTTATAGACATAGAGTTTGCCGCTCCCAGCCAAGGCCGTGAAAACGTCCTGCTCTAGCCGGATCACTTCTGCACGCTGCCAGCCATTGGAGTTCTCCTCACTGCAAATGAGAGGCCCGTTAGACACCCACCAAAGCCACAGTCTCAACCAGGGACCCCAGCAGCTACCCTCCCCAAATCCGGGGGGCTCCTAGGCTCCCACCTAGCCATGCACTTCTTCCCAAAGGTGGGGGCAGCCCCAGGCATCAGGCTGGGCCTGCCCAGCATCTCTGAGCCCCAGAGCAGCAGAGGGAGGGGGCTCTGCCACCTGAAATGAGCTCTGAGCCAGAAGCTGATGGTGCAAGAGCCCCACCCCGTCCAGGCGGGTGTATGAGCAAGACCCTGCACAGCTGGATTTCTGCTGGGGTGGTGGCAGAGATGTTGGGCAACAGGCTGGGTGGTGTAAAGCGCTGAAGCGAGGAGCAGAGCATTCCCAGGTGAAAGGCTTGCTCAGCCCCTTGTTCGGAGCTGAATGAAGATGGGGTGGGAGGAGAGGAAGGGAGAGGGGGAGTCTCAAGCTGGCCAGGAGGGCAGCAGAGGAAAGAACAGCCTTGCAGGGCAGCCTGGAGCAGGGAGGAAAGCATGCATTACCGCTAGGGACGATCCAGCCCAGAGAGCAGCCAGTGCAGACACAGAGGGAGACTTACCCAAGGTAAGGACAGCTGGTGCAGGACCAGGAAACAAGTGAGTGATGGCAGAGGAGGAGAGAAGATAGAGAAAGAATGGAGGACGAGCGTGCCGCTGCAGCCCCAGGATAGCGGTGGGGTGGGAGGGATGTGTGGCAGAGAGAGGCACTCACAGTGCTAGCTCCTGCTGATTCCTCTGGAAGACCTCGCCAATGTGCTGGAAGATGGCAGGTGTGAACAGGTAGACGCCACAGTTAATGATCTCACTGACAAACGTGCTGGGCTTCTCCACGTAGTGCTGGACCTGGAAGTGATGGAAGAGATGCGAGTCCCAGGGTGTAGCCCCCGTCCCTGCCGTCACACCCTCTGTGGCACGCTGTGAACAGGCGCCCACGCAGGCAGTGCAGCACCCAGTGCCCAGGCTGTGCCTGGCTCCCCAAGTACCTCCTGCGTGTCCGCGTTTGCCACAATACAGCCATAATTCAATGCCTGCGTCCTGTTGGCCTGTGGAGATAGGATGTCTTAGCAATGGTGGAGCAGCGGGCATGTGGGTGTAGAGCAGATGAGCCCCAGAGCTCACACCCAGGGACCCATCCACCGCAGGAGCCGCTGGTTTCTCGACAAGCCCCCCGGCAGAGCACCGCTGCTCCTCTGCTCCTCGGCACTGCCACTCACTGTGGTACCCAGGATGACAAAGCTCTGCGCGTCCCCATGCCGCTGCCGGAACTCCAGCATCTCCTGCAAGGGGAACTCTGAGCACACATCTGCGTTGAGGACAAAGAAGGCCTCAGCACCGCCTGACAGGATCTGGTCTCGGAAGTGATAGATGCCACCACCCGTGCCCAGCGCCGCGTACTCCTGGAGATACCTGCGAGCCAAGCAGGGAAAAGCGATGGCTTAGGGAAGTGAGGGTCCGATGGCAGTGCAGGAAAAGGCTGGCAGGGCTTGGCGACATAACCCCACCATGGCATGGGGCTCCTATGGACGTGGGCACAGGGGAGGAAGGCCATGGCGTTTGGAGCTGTGCTAAAGACGCATCTTTGGAGCTGGGACCAGCCAGGGCAGGGAAATTGCGCAGGACTAAAGCGAGAGGCCAGCTGTGCCCACCCGTGGTGGGGCAGGGCCCACCTGCCCAACGCCTGGGCGCTGGCTGGGGGAGGCGGCTGCGGGGCCAAGCCGGGCCGTGCTGTGAGGGGAGCGGGGAGTGGGGGGTGAGGGCTCCTGCCCACCTGATGGGGATCCTGAACTCCTGCTGCGCCGACACCAGGAAGCGGCTGAGGGCCTCGTGGGGCTGGTAGAAGCCCATCAGCAGGATCTCCTTCATGCCGGGCACCTGGGCAGGGAGGGAGGGGGTAGATTGGGGAGCAAGGGGGTG
>JAVSBS010025825.1:0-11531 GCA_033124195.1 Coracias cyanogaster
CGCCGTGGCCTGTGCGCCCGGCCCGGCTTGGACGAGCTGTTCGCCGCCCCCTCCTTACGGCGCCTGCTGGAGGCGCGGGGCGGGGGCGGGGCGGGCCCGGAGCTGGCGGCGCGGATCCAGCGGCTGCGCGACAAGGAGCGGGAGCTGCGCGAGACGCGGGAGCTGGCGCGGCAAGGTGCGGGGCGGGGCGGGGCGGGGCCGGGGGGTGGTGGTGTACATTTGCATAAGCCGACGCGATTGGAGGAGCGCCCCGGCGGGGCGGGCGGAGGCGGCC
This sequence comes from Coracias cyanogaster, assembly GCA_033124195.1. Classification (NCBI taxonomy): domain Eukaryota; kingdom Metazoa; phylum Chordata; class Aves; order Coraciiformes; family Coraciidae; genus Coracias; species Coracias cyanogaster. The sequence continues at coordinate 275 of JAVSBS010025825.1, forward strand.
ACTAGGCGCCACGCACCTGGGCGGGCGCCGCGGCGCGCGCCGGTGGCGGGAGAGCGGTGAGAAGGCGGGAGGGGTTAAAAACCCGCCAGCCGGGGGAGGGTTTCCTCTTGCCGCCCGCTGCCAGAGCAATTTTTCTTCCCCTTCATTGTCTCCCACCTCAGACTGGAAAATAAGAAATGGTTCCTTTGAACAAACTAATAATTGACCGAAAGATTTTTTTTCTTCTCCCTTCAGAACCTGCTGAAGGAGCTAGTGTCATCAAAGCCAGGCTTAGAACTTCAGCAAAGGGATCACAAGGGCTTAGTCAGTAACTTTGAGTGCTTCTATATTTTGCCCTTACTTGTATGTTAAACTGATTTTAGAACCTATATTACATTTGCATCTTAATGTATGCAACTGCTATTAGTTGTTATATTAGATATTCTTTAGACGCATAGTAATTGCATTCTCAATAGGTGATTTGACTCTAATAGTTTTGCAATTCCTTAATTCTTCTCCTTCCTCCTGTTGGCTTTAATGACTGATCAACAGTCAGCAGCTATTGTAAAGAGATGTACATAGTTGGAGATGATCAAGTTCACAGGTTTAAAGAGTTACAGTTAGTGAGGTAGTCAACAGTGCATGCTCTTAGCCAGCTGTAGGTAAAGCATGCTTGGTTTTTGCACCAATTTATGCATTATTATCTTTTTAATTTCATTCTCACAGAATTGATTGGGGGGCGGAAGGGGATGTAATTCACCAACATTAAACCTAAACTGTGAAGTCGAAAAGCTTCATTTAAAATTGTGCTAGTGACTAAATGCAGCTGCAGTGCTGAAAAGATGTGGCTTTATTGTAAGAGTGCCCCTCCTGTCTCAGCTGAATGCATTGATAAGCTTGTTGTACACAGAAAAAAGAAGTCTAGCATCTTTCTTTTTCTTCTCTTGTTACTGACTGTGCAGTTATGTGGCCCTGTGCCTGCACCAGTTCCCCATTTTTCATTGTGTGTACCATTTTATCCTTTTACGGGTAATATTTTTTTTCTTCTGGGTGAGTGAGCTGAATCAGTGTGGATCAGAGGCTGCTTAAGATGTTAATTTTTTTTTCTTTTCTTTTTTTTGAGGGGGGTGAATTTTTATTCTGACCAGAAAAAATAGGAACATTTTAACATATTGAAACTGTAGTACAGAAAAACAAGTCTCAACTGTAAAGCATTTAGTGTTGATCAGTCAAGTAACACTTGGAAAATTACAAGTTCCTCTTATTATGCAAGAGTTCTTCCATACCTTTGTTTTTAGCAGTTTGTTAGAGGTTTTGCAGCTGTTCTGAAATAAATTGACAGAGATAAAATACTTGAAATTACTACTACTGTCTTCAAATTTTTGCATACAATGATCAGGCAATAGTCCTTTTAATGAAGAGTGTCAGTTGTGGGGCTGCTGTGCTCTTGATGTTCCTGTCACAGTAATACAGAAAGTAATTTCTTGGAATCACAGAATGGCTGAGATGGGAAGGCCCCTCTGGAGGCAGTCAAGTTCAACCCCCTTCTTAAGCAGGATCACCTACTTGCAGGTTGCTCAGGGTTGTGTCCAGTTGGGTTTTGAATATCTCCAAGGATGGAGATGCCACAACTTTTCTGGGCAACCTGTGCCACAGTCTGACCCATCAGCAGAGCAATTTAGGTTTTTTTTTTGTGGTTTGTTTGTTTTTGTATGGTTTTTGTTTGTTTTGTTTTTCGGGAGAGGGGTAATGTTTAGGTAGAACTTTTTGAATTTCAGATTTTCCCATGTTTCATATCTGAACAATATCAGAAAACATTGTGATCTCATTTTCTGACTAATTCAGAGTGTTGAGGGTGTTTTGGGTGATGGGGTTTTGTTTTGTGATGCTTTTGTTTGTTTGGGTGTGTTGTCTTTTTTTTTTTAGGGGGGGGTGTTTTTTTAAGAGTAAGTTCTTCATGTGGTTATTTTTTTCAGAAGGTTTTTTGAGAGTGACACTGATATAAGTCTGAAGTTTAACCATACTCAAATATTCCAGATGAAAGTGAAGATTTACGGAAGCTTGCAGAAAGGGAAATCGCCTCCTGTGAAGAAGAGATAGCTGAACTGAGACAACAGGTTAGATCCCCTTTAAAAGCCTCTATTTCCTTGCCATTCTTAAATTCACAAAGCCAGATTGTCTTCTCAATAAAATAAGATGTATATGATAAACTCTTCTTTTCTTCCCCTCCCTGTCATTTATACTGCTCAACTAGTGTCTGTTATCTAAGGAAAATGAAAAACGCAGCTGGTTTAGAGACCGCCTGGAAGTAAATGCGTTCTTGTATGCGAAATTGTTTGAGTTGATACATCTTTATAAGTAGGTGCTAGAGTTTGTCTTGTCTGGGTGTATCCAATATGTCCAGCTCTTTACCCATTGGAAACATTAAACATATAGTATCACTCACATTAGTGGTTTTGAAAAAAAAAAAAGTTTCATACTGTGTAACTACTTTATATAGGTTCTACGTAGTATCTATATTATTTAACATAATGATCTTTACATAAACTGTTACATATTATTAATGTTACTGGAGAAGTAGAAGCTGGTATTGTTGCATTCTTTATTCCTTCGACAACAGTACAACAGCCACTTTATAATTATTTTTGTAAATACTAGGGATTTTGCCAAAAGAAGTCATCTGTGGAAACAAATGTTTATCATCTAATGCTAGTAAAAGAGGATTGAAAAGCATTTGCAAATGCTTTTGATCCAGCCTGCAAAACTGTGATACAGTTTTTTGGTTGTAGTGTATCTTTCTTCTACAGTTCAGTATAAGGCTGGCTCTCCCTTTTTAAATAAGTAAATGAATCATACAGCTGAGGTGGAGTTGTTGAAGGACTGGCCTCCTTAACATCCATACCTTCTCATCTCTGCACTTAAGACTGGGTTAAAAGGCAGCCTGATGGGAAGAGAGATGCTTAGCTGTCTTGCAAGAACCCACATGTATCCTCTGGTGTCCAAATGTCACAGTGCTCCTGATGGGTAAAAGCTTCTGTGAAGTTTTGTGGGTCTTGAGAGAGACCTATGTAGCTCCTGCAACTGTGAACAGACAGAGGGAGCTTTCCTGCAGGGCAGCCTGAACCCTCCCACCCCATCCATTCCTGACTGCTGCTTCCTCACAAGAGGCACGAGAACCCTGTCCTCTGGGCAACCAATAAGTTAGTGCACAAGAACGAAGCTTGGATGGATTACAGACTTGTCTGGCATTTTATACTATGTCAGTTGTGGATAGCAATGTCAGAGGGAAGTCTTAGCTGGGTGTTTTTGTATTCACAGATAGTGTTGCTTTTGATTCCTTCAGAAGAAACGGACAAGAGTGATCTTGTCATGGAAGTGACCGCTGGAGTTGGAGGGCAGGAAGCCATGCTGTTCACCTCAGAGATATTTAATATGTATCAACGATATGCTGCCTATAAAAAGTGGAGATTTGAAATATTAGAATACTTTCCCAGTGAAATAGGTCAGTAATTAAAATACTTAATCTTTGTAACTTTTTAATTTAAGTTGAAACACTCATGCATATGACACTTGAATTTCCTGACTACAGGAAGCTAATTTGCACTTAATTTTAGAAGCAGGAGATTGTTTGAATGTCTGAGTATGATTTTTTTTTTTCAGCTTCTGTATTTGAAAATGAAATTCCATTTCAGAAATACTACTAAAGTGCTAAAAAAGTAAAACTTTTTCTTTAGGTAGTTCCAAAAAGTAGAAATTAAACTAAGTGCTTGGCAAAATAAAATTCAGAAAATGATGCAGATATGTTGGTTTATTTTTTTTACAAATACAGATTAAATATACTTTTTCTTTGGATACGCTGTTCTGCTTAGTTACCCAGTGTTTCTAGTATTTATAGATCAGTTTGGTGGCAGGTCTGTTTATTGTTATAAATCCCTTGATAGAGAGGGATCAGTATAATTAAAACTGTTCTTGAGGATTATTCTAAAACATCTTGAGCTTATCTGAAATAATGTCATCTGAGGATTTATATAAGGAAATGGGATGTTTGGATATAGCTCATCTGTAACAGCTAATAGATGAGCAAAGTGGGGGAATTTTTGAGATTTGGAGAGGAGAGATAAGAGATCTAATTATTAAAATCTTCATCTAATATTTCACAGGTGATATGTTTAACAGCTTGATGCCAGTAGAAGGAGATGTTTCTCCTTTCTCCCCTCTTCCATGTTGTATCTTTGCCTGTCTGAGCAGTCCTACCTTTGGTTTTTTTTGTCTGTTTTGATGTCCTTTCACTTAAATGGGCAAAGACTTTGCTTGGAGCTAGCATAAGGTAAACAGCAACATGGGGCTGAATGCAGGGAGGTAGAAAAACTGGAGCTTCTGATGATGATGAGCTGTGAAGTTGGTTCACTGCATCTCACAGAACAGTGCCTTTGCAAAGGTGGGGGGGTTGGTAGGTTTACACAACAAACGGAGGCATTGGCACATAGTAGTTAATTTTAGCTTAATCCAGATAGTGTGCAAAGTTGTTTCACAAAAATCAGGCCACTGTCCCTGTGTTGCTGCTGACTTCTTTGCATTGGCACTCACGATTATGCATCTTTGCAGAGCCTCATCGCCAGGTCAGTCCAACTGAAAAATAGCATACAAACAAAAAAAACTCCAAAACAAACCACCCCAACAAACCCCCAAAAAACAAACCAAAACAGTTAGTTTTCAGGTAATCCAGGACAAGAGAAGAGGATAAATGTTCTTGGGGGTAGTGAATGCAGAAGCATGTGGCTGCTGGAGGTGGCAGCAAGAAAACCAGAATGTCCTTCCAAGCAGCAAGAGATTCAGTCATCTTAAGCCAACTGTGAAACTGCAATTCAAAACGTGATCAACCGATGGCAGGGATTTTGAGGTTTTTATTGACAGATTGCTAGCCACATTTCTTAGCAGGCTAGATTTTCTAAGTCTGACTGTGTTAAAAGATCTTCAGGCTTACTGTGGTCCACGCTGTTGTGAGTAAAGCTAGCACACTTGCTTACATATAGTTGTGGAGGTAATGTATGTATCATAGTGGGTATGGATTAGTAGATGGGCACTTCCACAGCTTTGTACTCCTAGCCCAGACTGGTTCTGAAACTTCACCTGTATTCATACTTTCATCAGCATTTTTTTCTTTTTTAGTGAAACTTTGAAGAAAAAAATGAGAAAAGCCGATATGTTTGGATATGCAACCTCTCAGAAAAACTAATCTTTTTTTAGTCAAGACTTAGTGTAATTGCATAGAGATTTTTAGTAAGCTTTGAGAAATGTGAAGCGTCTTCTAATTCTTCCATTTACTTGCACCATATTTTAGACTGATATTTTCAAGTATCTTGAACCCTTTCTGTTTCAACTGCATAGATTTTGTGAATTTCTACAACCCTCCTAATTGAGCTTCTCATGTCAATGAGCTACTTTTCCCTTCTACTGAGAATCTTTCTGTGCCCTAAGACTCTTCTTCCATAAGTACAGTCTTTGATCACTGTTATATATTGAGAGATTAAAAGAAGATTCAATAATTGGACACCATGAAAGAAATACAGTCAGACAATCACAAACTGAACCTGAAAATCTAGGTACAGGCTTGATTTGTTGTCTTTATTCATGCTTCAAAAAAGGGAGGCTTGTGTCTTCAACATTCAGATATGCAGATACAATTTAACTTGCTATAGATTTCACTTGCACTTCTGAATTCTTTAAAATCTTTAATAGAAATTGATTTTAAAAGGTGTTGTATCTGTAAAATGTTCTAGTAACTTTCTTTAGAGTTCTTAGCAGATGACTGACTTCAAGTTAATGAACGTGAACTCAGGTTTTCACAGTATCAGAATCTCCTAGAGTGGCTGCTGTCAATTCAATTAATGTTCATTTTTTTAAACTTAATGACACTTGAATTCAATATTGTCTGTTATCTAGATTTGTTACTATAAATAATCTCCTTTTTAATGCTTAAAGGTCATTTTGTCAAGTAAAGTATTTGCACAGTTCAAGTGAAGGCAGGGACAAGAAGCAGCTTCATGTTACAGCACAGCTTGTTGCTGAAAGAAGGAAGTCATGTTTATCCCCATTCGTGACCTGGCAGATGCTTTGCCCAGAGCTGTACCAGGTCAGCCTTGAAAGCTGACAGAAATCTATTAACTTTTTTTTGTTTTAAGTAAATAGAATAAACATGGTGCAGGTTAGGTGGGTGTAAACAGAATGGAGGGTCTGAGTCTTCTTTATTTCATATACTAGGGGGAGAGGAGAGTTGTTCTTTCCACTGAGGCAAAACTTAAATGGGGTAAAGTCCAGCAGTCACATACAACTTCACCTTCAGATCACAGCTTAAACAGGGCTGTCCCTCTCCCATCCATCTGTATGTTCCTTCTGTCTCTCAGCTCTAGCAATTATGAGGCCACAGTGCTAATGGGATCAATCATAGAATGTGTTGGGTTGGAAGGGACCTTAAAGATCATGTAATTCTAACACCCTTGCCATGGCTAGGGGCACCTCCCACTAGACTGAGTTGCTCAAAGCCACATCCATCCTGGTCTTGAACACATCCAGTGATGGAGCATCCACAAATTCCCTGGGCAACCTGTTCCAGTGTTTTGCCACCCTCAGTGTAGAACTTCTTCCTAATTTCTAATCCAAATCTACCATTTTCCCATTTGAAGCCACTGTCCCTTGTCCTGTCACTACAAACCCTTGTGAAAAGTCCCTCCTCAGCTTTCTTGTAGGTCCCCTTCAGATACTGGAAGGCTGTAATAAGGTCTCCCTGGAGCCTTCTCTTCCCCAAGCTGAACAACCCTGACTCTCTCAGCTTCTCCTCACAGGTGTTCCACTGATTTGTCTTAAAAACTCTCTGTAATTGGATAGTTTAGGGCCACAAAGATGATCAAAGGACTGGGAAGCCTACTATATGAATAAAGGCTGAGAGAATTGGATTTGTTCAGCCTTGAGACAAGAAGGCTTTAGGAAGGTAGGATGTAAAATAAGAGAAAAATAAAGGCAGCCCTAGTTTTTGTCAGCCTCTTGCCGTGTATTTTCTGATCTTACTTGCATGACTACATATTATCAGAACTGAGGAGCTAGAAATAAATTGGGAGGTAGGAGTACTATAGATGGCACTGCCACCAAAAGGCATGTTTGAACCTTCATGCTCAAAGTGTCTGTGCTGAGTAAGAGTGGAGTTAAGGATGCTTGCAGGTGACACTATGCAGTTACGTCCAATTTGTGCTCCACTCTTATGGACTCCATGAACTAAAGCTTGGTCCTACATTAAAATGTCAAAATCCCCTCATTTCAGAGAGCTCAAGAATTTGACTGAAATCTGAATGTGAGCACATGTGAACAAGGTGAATGTTAAAAAAAGCTGCAATAAAGAATTGGTTTCAGTCCACTCTTAACTGACTTTATTGACCAAGGGGTGCCACTGTGCAAAAATAGCACTTTCAAGATTTAGAGTGCACATTAAAGGACAAACCCACATATTATTTATCCTCTGCTTCTTACCCTGCAGTGGCAGGTGGGGCTTTGTCTCAATCTGGGTATAAGATGCCACATAAAAAATGAGTGCAAATTCACACCCTTGTTCTGTGCACATCATCTTTCAAGATAAAGGGACATTTTAGTTGAAAGGGGCAAGTGTATAGTTAACAGCTAATTGTATTTGACAGGCCTACATGTCTGCCAGGGTAAAGGGTTCGGTGAAATTTCATTGGATTTGTCTGCATTTCGTATTAAACCTGTGTTGGTAGTAGTTGGTTTGAAGCAGTGTGACCTAAATACCCGTCTTTTGAATCAGTTTCTTGATCATCTCATGCTAAGCACTATGGTGCCACAGGCATGCTGTTATCATTACAAACTTAAACTCTCCTGAACATGTCACAGATGTGGCTGCAGCTCAAACCGATAGACTGTACCCATGGTATATTTATAAATGCCAGGAGAGAAATGAGGGAGAAAAGACAGGACATGAGCTTTTGCAGTGAAAAGCTGCTTATCATGTAATTCATACTTGTCAGTAGTGCTGTAGCCTTGTGGACAATCACTTTATTTTTACTCCTGACATAGCCTGGCTTCTTCCTTATGTGCAGAGGTTGCTTATGGTTTTTTTAGTACTTGCTTTTATATGTAAAGGAGTAAATAAGTTTTATTACTCAACTACATTCCTTATTTTAGGTTATATAAGATTCTTTCAGAGTAAAGAAGTGATCTTTTGTTCATTTGAATAGTGTTTGCATAGCAGTAGAAAGATTTCACACTGCATGTTAGAATGAAGCTTAACTGATCGAATCTGAAGATTTTGACTGATATTCTTCTTTGTTAAACTACATGCTTTATGGTCAGATTTATTCTAAACATGATGGATTTATCTTACAGAATTCATAGTAGATAATGGCTATAAATTTACATCAATGAAGGTATGTTGAACAGTGCATTTGAAAGTGGTACAGATTTGTACAAGTAGGAGAAAAATATTAAAAGAAGGACAAAAATGATATGAAAGAGAGGAGCAGGAAGTTTAGGCTATTGTCCGCAAACATGGCTGTAAAAGGAAATATGTTTTAGTAAAGTTATAAGGGAATGTTAAATTTATGAGAATAAAAACATTTGCAGACCTTCTTTGTGAAGGTGAAAAACCTGGCCTATGTTATGGCTGATGATTTTTTTCCCACTCTGTAGGGTATTTTCAGATTCTACGTTGTCTGCATTTTCCATTTTTTAAAAAGCTGCTATCTTATCCCTATGGTTTATTTCCTTAGTCTAGAGATAGCCTTAAAACAGTGTCTCTGAGATGTATGTGTCTCCTCTTCTTTTTGGCTGTGGTTTCATGTTGCAAGACTTCAATACCAGTTGTCTTTCAAGGCCACCTATCTCCTCTTTAATAATTCCCTTGGCACACCATCCACTGTGCTGAGAATCTGATCTGGAAACTGATCTGGATTGAAAACTAAAATCGGTGAAAAATTCATTTATAGTGTCATCACTGATGCTTTAGTTATACTGGCATGACTGAAGGGCTTGCACACTAGCGAACAAGGAAGAGCAAGAATGCCATAAGCTAGTATTGCAACAAACTCTTTCTGACAAGAAACCATTACTATGCTGGGCTTTACGTCCAAGTTCCAAGCTGTTCGGTGCTAGTTTTTGGTACATTACTGTCAAGTGTTTTGCTGGATGTATTGGTAATAGGGGCAGGAGTTGGAGATCTGCTAGCTCCAAGGGAACAAAACATTAAAATTAAATCAAAGAGCAAAGACAGAGATGGGTAGGATACATAGAGGAGAATAGATAAGAAAAAGAGTATAAATAATACTCATCCTTTAGTTAAAGAGATGGTTTTTTCCTAGTGAATGATAAGGTTCTGAAATAACAAAAAAATACTGATGTCGTTTCTGAAGGTGTCTTTCAAAATTTGATCTTCATATAAACTTACTACTGGTGTTCGAGTTCTACTATGGTTTATGATTGCATGTGTACCTGTATGTGTGTGGTCTGTAGGCAGTCTTTTTACATATGTAAAAAAATTGCATTGGACTCCATAAAGGAGAATCTGACAGTCCTTTTTGTGAAGTAGTGTGTGAGTATGTGTACCTGGCTTCATTTTTAAGAGTTTTCTTGCATTTTCAGTATAATTCTGCCTAAGAATGTAAATGGTAAATTCATAATTTTAAGAAACAAATGACAATGATGGCTAAATACACTGTTTGAAATATAACAGTGTAGTACCAGCGGTTTTTCTTACAGCTTTACAACTGTCTTTCATCTCTATTTAAGGTGGCCTAAGGCATGCAGTTGCCAGTATAGCAGGTCTTGAGGCTTACAAGTACATGAAATTTGAAGGAGGAGTGCATCGTGTTCAACGGGTACCAAAGACAGAAAAACAAGGACGCATTCACACCAGCACAATGACTGTTGCAATATTACCCCAACCCACTGAGGTAATATTTCTCTTTTAGTGTAACAGACTTTACCATGAGCAGTGTTTTTACATGTCCTGTTGCTGATACCCAAGTGTTTTCTGTCTCTTGTTCTTCTCCCTTAAGTTCATACTTGTTTATTTTTATTTTTGTCTAAGGAGATGAAATAAAGAGTTTCTGGATTTCCTCATAATTCTAATCTCAAGAAAGTCACTGGCAGTTCACTATAACTTGAAAAGTCATTGTGACTGTGTCTTTGCATGTTTTGTGGAAAACTACATTTTTTACAAAGTAAAAAATGACAGAATAGGTTTACAGAGCTCTTAGAAATTTATTTTAGCACTTCCTCTTCTTGTTTTTTTGTAGTGCCCTCACTTTCCCCTTCCAAAGTATACAGGTAATAATTCCTTCTGACCATATTTGTGTGGTTAAAAACAACTGGCTAAGAATTTAAGAATTAAAACTTTGTTTTGATCCTTGTTTCATGCTGACCTAGCAAATTGTCAGAGATGTTACTCCTTCCTCATCCCTCAGTGAGTTGTTTCGCTCCGTCCTTCCAGAAACCATTGCCACATTCCAGACCGAGCAAAGGGACTATGTCCCATTTTATCTAAAAACCATCTAGTCAACTTCAAGTATCAGTTAACTCAGCTGAAAGAGGGTGCGAAGCTTACAGAAGAGGGGGAAGATCAGTGCTAAGGGGTGGTTGTGCCTTAAGCTACTATTTGTCTGATTTCCTGACTTCCATTATGTCACATTCCAATCTGGCTACAAGGATTTGTTATTATAAGTGGATGCGAGCTACCACTCATAAACTTTAAGAAGTTTGATCTGTACCTTATAAAATAACTATGCATATTTGACATCTGTCTAGAAAGAAACAACATAAATGTGGTTGTTGTTTTCCTTTTTTTCTGTCTTCCATGGCAGATGAGGCTGCAAATTAATCCGAAAGATCTGCGGATAGAAACAAAGCGAGCTAGTGGAGCTGGAGGCCAGCACGTCAATACTACAGACAGCGCTGTACGGATAGTTCATATTCCAACAGGTGCTTCATTTTTATCTTAGTACAAGACCTATATTGCAAAACTGCTGTCAGAATTTCTTTTGAAACAATGGTTTTATTTTCAAACCTGGGCAACAGTAGAGCAGAGTTTTCATATAGTTTTGATGTATGTTTATGGTACTCTAAATGCACCATCTTGTGCCCACTCCAGTTTGTAATAGTGAAGACTACTGGCTTCAGTAGGTAAGCTATCCATTTTGCCATTAAGCATGACACTTTAAAAGCATCCAGACCAGTTTCTGTGAAAAAGTTATATTTAAGCTTTCAAGTATTAGAAGAG
>JAVSBS010025826.1:0-17249 GCA_033124195.1 Coracias cyanogaster
GTGTTGATCTGCCTGAGTGTAGGGAGGCCCTTCAGAGGGACCTGGACAGGCTTGACCAATGGGCCATGGTCAATTGTATGTGTTTTAACAAGTGTCAAGTCCTGCACTTGGGCCACAGCAACCCCATGCAAAGATATAGACTTGGGGAAGAGTGGCTGGAAAGCTGCTCATCAGAAGGGGACCTGGGCGTGTTAATTGACAACCGGCTGAATACGAGCCAGCATTGTGCCCAGATGGCCAGAAAGGCCAATGGCATCCTGGCATGTATCAGGAATAGTGTGGTCAGCAGGACTAGAGAAGCGATTGTCCCACTGTACTTGGCACTGGTGAGGCTGCATCTTGAGTACTGTGCTCAGTTTTGGGCACCACAGTACAAGAGGGACATTGAGGTTCTGGAGAGGGTGCAGAGAAGGGCAACCAAGCTGATAAAGGGTCTTGAGGATAGGCCTTATGAGGAACGGCTGAGGGAGTTGGGGTTGTTCAGTCTGAGGAAGAAGAGGCTGAGGGGTGACCTTATTGCTCTTTACAACTACCTGAAAGGGGGTTTTAGGGAGGCAGGTGCTGACCTGTTCTTACATGCCACAATTGACAGGACAAGAGGGAATGGTTTTAAGTTGCTTCAGGGGAGGATTAGGTTAAACATTAGGAAGAACTTCTACACCGAAAGTGTCATCAAGGACTGGAACAAGCTGCCCAGGGAGGTGGCTGAGTCACCAACCCTGGATGTATTCAAAAGCCGTCTAAATGAGGTGCTCAGGGATATGGTGAAGTGGTCTAGTAGAGATAGAAAATGGTTGAAGGTCCTTTCCAACCACAGCGATTCTGTGATTCACAAGATGCACTGTAACCTATGACTCTGCACTATGCTGTAATTCTCTCTGGACATATACCATCTAAAACTTACTCTCTTGGAGTACTGTTTTTTTAAAGAGGTAAGCACTATTTTTCTCCCATCAGTGCTACAGAGAGTCTAACACCTCTTATGCAAAAATCACTCTTATTTCAACATAGTAAGTCTATTAAAATAGGAATTTTTCAGATCTTGGAAGCCTGAAAAGGAAAATAAAAAGACGACTCCTCTCTTCTCCGTTGTGGTGAAGACTCCTGTAAGGTGCAATTTGGAGTCCAATAGGCTACAGAAAACTCATACCCTTGCAGAATTATATCTTTAATGTGGCAGAAATGCAAAGTACAAAAGACTTATCTGTGCTGTAAATTCTTCCCTCTAAGAAGCTGTTTCAGATCCTTCATGTTAACTGGAATTATCATCTACATTGCTTTACCCTCCAATGTATTTAATCAAGGCTGTGGGTCTCTTGGGAGTGAGTCTGTAAATACAGACAGTCTCTGTCCTGAAAAACGTATGCTATAATGCAGGACACAACATCAACAAGAGAGGGAGTGGGAAGAACCAAACCACCGGTAATCAGATAAGATAGTAATACAGATACACATTCATTTCGATAAGAAACACATGCAGGGACAGAAATAAAGGCCAGGAGTTAGAATCTTTACAGTCAGAAATTATATAGATAAACAGTATCAAAGAATACATAGTAAACAGGCAAGCAGAAAAGGTTTCCAAGAAGTATGTAAGTTCTCACTGTGCAGTTCTATTGGAGAGATGACTTGGGCTGAAGGTAGTATAAAAGAGCATAAAAGGACAAAAGTTCAATGCATCTTTAATGAATTTATGAACTACATCATAATTTCATATCTAAATTGTGCCTGAAACACACCAGTTTTATCTTTACCTAAACAACCCTAAGACGCGAGGTGTTACTCCAGTTTCTCCCAGGATATTTATTGCAAAGGAGCTTGCATCCCAGCTCTCTCCAAACTCCCTTTCTCCTGATCCCACTTGATGAATTGTTATTGCAATGTCTCAGGAGACCATAAAAGCCTTGGGCTAGAGGGCCTATAGTGCATCAGATTTAGTCTTTATCTTCTGTACCACCTTTCTGATGTGCAATATCTTTACAGTAAGGTGAATACTTTTTCATATGAAGTGCTAGACAACCGTGGACACTATCATAGAATAACACAGGTTGGAAAAGACCTTTAAGATCATCATGTCCAGCCATTAATCTAACTCTATCAAGTCCACTGCTAAACCATGTCCCTAAGCACCATATCTACATGACTTTTAAACATGTTCAGGGCTGGTGGTTCAACCACTTCCCTGGGCAGCCTGTTCCAGTGCTTGGTAACCCATTCTGTGATGAAATTTTTCCTAATATCCAACCTAAACCTCCCCTGGTACAACTTCAGGCCATTTCCTCTTGTCCTACCACTGGTTTCTTGGGAGAACAGACTAGCACCCACCTCTCTACATCCTCCTTTCAGATAGTTGTAGAGAGCGAGAAGGTCTCCCATGAGCCCCCTTTTCTCCAGGCTAAACAACCCCAGTTCCCTCAGCTGCTCCTCATAAGACTTCATTGCCCTTCTCTGGACCCCAAAATCCAAGCATTTGCTGATTCTTATAGATTTTTCTTTCAACAGGAACTTTGTAACTTTTAGGCCAATTAGTACCTCTATCTCACTGTAACACTATATGGATTTAATATTAATTTAGATCTGCCTCTGTGTACATAGTGCATGTTTATAGTTAACATATTTGTGACTTAAGCTTAGGAAGTAAACTGAGATCTACCAACTTCACCATAGAAAATAATCCACTTATCTAAAGAAATACGAGACAAGCCCCTGAGCATTTGTTTCAAAGCAGTATGTCACACCCAGTAACATGAAACCATCTAACCAACAGTTTTATTGGATGAACTGAATTTAGTATATAAATTAGTCAATCTAGGCCAGCAAGTATACTGTGAAAGACTTGATGGTCAAGAATTATAATACAGAGAAAAAAGTTAAAACACAATAGTACTATATTTTTACAATTTTCCATTAAAAATGTAAAATATTCAGTGTAAAACCAGCCCGAGTAATTACAGAAATGTAAGAACATCCTGTGTTATAAGTTAGTATACTAAGATTAATTTTCTTCTCTTTTGGTGCTTTATGCATGTGTCCAGGGTAGATATGGACTTCTCCATATAAGCTTATTAGGCAAATCAAAGTTTATAGAGTGAGAGTGTGCTCTGTTTATTAAAGCTCATAAAGTTGTAAAAAACCATCCTTGTAGGATGTAGGAATACAGCTTTCTCTAACTGACAGCACTGAGTTTTGGCATAAACTATGGCAAATAAATCCAATTATATCAAAAGCACTGTAAAAACAACTATGAATTGTTCCATGTGGTTCATTGCACAAGTTACACTTAACCACTCCTAATTTTTATCATTGTGGTTACAATCAAATCCTCAAGAATCATTTATACTGAAGACATTAATGTATCTAACCTGTGACTGTTTTTAAAACATATAGTTGTATATAGATGTCAGCTGCCTCCTTTACAGTTTGAATTATCCGCCCTTGCACAAACTATTTAAAAGAGGGGGATACATTTTCAAAAAGCCATTCTTGAATTTGAATGGGGATTTTGGAAAACTTTTACTTACTTGCAGCTGTAAGGATGACCCAATTATTTGCAAGAGTGTTTATACATATATACCCAATTACTGTGCTGTAAATTGTATCACACTAATGGGGCTATTTTGCACTGCTGCTCATTCATTCAAGATAGTTGGTGGACAGGAGAACCAATAAAGTTCATTCCGTAGTTGAAATATTTTGGTTCAGGTAACAGTTAAATTATAATAAATTGTCATTAGAAGAAAAATTCAGATCCACTCATATTTAGGTCCACATTTGATAAGAGTGAATTATTTCTATATAATAACAAAACAAAGCATTTTTCACTTGATAATAATAAAAGATCAGGAAAGTATGTCTAATATAACACAAAACAAAGGAGAAAATTCAAGTAAATTACAGGCACTAAAGAAGGCAGGCAGTTTAAACAGGAAAAAATAGTGAAGCTCTTCTGAGAAAATATGGCATCATAATTTTACTTTCTTTTTGCATGAACATGCAGTTCATCTGACAACAACAAAAAAATAACCTTCTTTTTCCTCAAGTGACAGATACTGTATTTCATTTCTTAGTATGGCCTTCTTAAGGTTTTAAATTATCAGCTGCTTTGTACCTAACCTTTTCTTGAAGGAATGACACCATGGATTTCTTTTTATTATGATCACATAAGAGGACCTCATTTGCCTTACATTATTCAAATGGACTGTATGATTTAAGGCTGTAAAGGCTTCAACATCAATATAATTTTTAAAAATATTTCAAAGAACATGATATATCAACCCTATTTTTGTAAGAAATTATTTCCCACCCTTTGAAAGACGTAAATTGCTGCATATATTAACAATTGATTCTTGTAGATGATTAAATCTGTCATTCTACTTACAATAAATATTTCTCACCCACCACAAAAGTGACAGTAAAAAATGACTGTAATAACTTCAGTGGAAATACTTAGGTTTGCCTTTACAATGCCATTGTCAACATGACCATTGTAATACAGTACTGCCATAAGTTCTGAAACAGTCAGCATTCATGAGTGAAACATTAGCCAATGTCACTAAGTGGTTTTAAACTTCTCATTTGACGCAGTCTAATCTGTAGATTTCCCACATCTCCGTGAGGCTTTTTCTTCTTAGCATATTCTCCTAACTGCTGATTGTGACTCTTGATCTGCTTTGTTTACTAAAAACGTATTTGTATTACTAATTTTCCTCTCAAAAGAATTGCATGCAAAATAACTTGCAATTCTGAGGATATAAAAACTGAAATTATTACAAGAAAGCCTTACTTGAACTTTTGCGTATTGGATAAGGTTTTAACTTTTCAGAGCCAAACAAAATTGTCTCAGCCTTGCCAGACAATCACTCTTTCATGTCTAAAGCCCTCTCTGAACAAGAAATTGGAAATTGCTAAGGATTTCTCATATCTAGTTTTCTTCTTGTCCCATTTTCCTTCTACATTTTCCCCTTATTGTCTAAACCTGGGCTGTAAATTTTAATGAGATTAGACCACCACCATTTAATGAAGAGGCAGAGCAAAAAATTATCAAGTGATATTCTCCCTAAAGCAGCTGAAAAGCATACCACATTAAAAAAATATTAAACATTTTTCAGAGTTTTATCACACCGTCATGACGGAATCTCTTTCAGACTGTTTCTGAAAAGACTGTGTTTACTTCAGTCTCTCAACTCCTTCCTCCCCTTCCATCATATAGCTGCAGGGTGGGGTTTTCTTAAGTTACACACCTTAAAAAGCAAATAGCATGTATTCCACTTCCTAATCAGTAAAGAGTTACAATAACTCATAGAATGGTTTGGGTTGGAAGGGACCTTAAAGACCATCTAGTTCCAACTCCCCTGCCATGGCAGGGACACATTCCACTAAGATCAGGTTGGTCAAAGCCCCATCCAAGCTGGCCTTGAACACCTCCAGGGAAATGTTCATACATAATTGTGCGGTAATTTGACAAGAAAAGGTCTTGAAGTTGGTATGAATTGTAATAACAGTAATCTTATTTTATGCTTTCTAAATTGTAAATAGAAGAAAATAAACAATCTCTAAAATACAGTGAAAAAAATATTACTCCTAAATGTCAGCCAGTTTAGAAAATGATTTTGGTAACAAAGAACCCAGTTGTTCCTACAAAATTGTTTCATCTTAAAAGTCATTCACTAGCCATAAGCAGAACTCTAGCTCCTCAGCACACCTTTTATGGCTCAACCAGCTCAGCTATCAGGAGGTAAGATATTGCACACACCTGAAAAAATAAGGTAAAGCTATGTGCAATATGCTAACACAGCTTCTCAGATCTTTTCTCATCATGAATAGAAGTATAGTCTTTATCTTCTATGAGAAGTTATTTTTCATCACGTCTAATGTGCTCCAAAGGGTGTACCTTCAAATGCCACTTCACTGATTTCTCCCAAAAAGGTCTTAATGTTTTTTGAATTATCTCTATAAATGGAATATGACTTTGAAAAAGCCTAACAGTAACCTCAGCAGTTACAGAGCAAATTATTTTCCCAAGATTTGTGATCATATTATTATGCAACATCAATTTTGACAAACAGGAAATCCGTTTGATTAATGTGAGTTATCCTGAATCTTTGAGCCATTCATCATGGATCAGTCATGGCTTGCAGAGCAAATACATCGCTACCTTTCATGGCTCATTGATAGCTTTCACATTTATTTACTGACAATCCTCTATTCTCTTCAAGATCTGGACAGAAAACTAAGTTTGATTAAAGAGTAGGAAGACGTTTGGTACAGGATGTGTTGTATTTTTTGCTTCCCACCTCCGACAGCCCACACTGTATCCCACAGCACTGGGCTGCTGCGATGCACGTTCAGCTTCACTAAATTCCTCACTGAGCCTTTTCTCATGAGCCTGCCTGACTGCTCACAAGTAAACTCCATGTTACGCTTATCAAGGGCTCTCATGCTTCCTGCGTGTCAGGTACCTATAATTTTGACACATCATTATAATACAAATAATTCCGTATTTTAAAACCCCACATTTTTATCAAAACTTCAATTATATACTACAGTTTCATTTTCTGGAGTATGCTTTGTCCTTTTTTAAAGCAGTATAGGTATTTTAAGAGGTTGTCATAGTAACCAGTCTACATAGGTGCTTGTGGTTTGTTTTTTTTTTAACCTGAAACTGTAATCACAGCAGTCCTTATTACATATTATAGGAACAAAGTTTCAAGCTCTTCATTACAAAATATGTACATAAAACATGGGACTTGTATATGTATGTAAACATAATGACACATGCATATGTCAAAAAGTATTGTATGTTACATACATCATATTACATAGATTTTTAAATAAAGCACTGACATCCACATTTATACCACACACACTATGGGCCACCAATACATTAAAAAAAATTCTAGGTAATACACACATTTACATACAGTAGTTACTATGACAACATGTAGCAATATGATCCAGAGAAATAAAAGTGCCCTACAGAAAAAGCTACTCTGATATTTTGTGTACTTGTTTATTTTTTGCTTTAGACTTTTATAGAAAAATCATAAGAACTTGATTAAAAGGAAAGCTAAAATAAATTAATATCTACAGATAATTCAGTACAAGCTCTGATTGAGGTAGGCATAATGATGAAAATATGAATCCCAAACTACCAGTATGAATGCTTAATAGGAGGAAAACTGTAACTCTTTCCTATCCTGTTTTTTACCCATGAGAAGTACCCTCTGAGGCATATCACTATATTCTAGCTTGTTTTCTTTGTTCCCTGAGAGCACTTGCTCCAGTCACACCACCTGCTTAG
Source organism: Coracias cyanogaster (assembly GCA_033124195.1). NCBI lineage: Eukaryota > Metazoa > Chordata > Aves > Coraciiformes > Coraciidae > Coracias > Coracias cyanogaster. Next base: position 7,301 of record JAVSBS010025826.1, read on the forward strand.
CACTAAGAACATGCATATGTACCATTCTGATTTGCAGCTAACAATTTTTTCCTTCTATCTCTCTCAAAAAGAGGAATACTTTAAAACTCAATAAAAGGTTTTCTATTCAGGACCATACTTAAGCACATCCCTTAACTTCAAGCAAGAATTCAAACATCTAAACATCATTCCAGTAGCGTCAAAGCCATATAATCCATTCATTTACTAGACTTTTGAGTGCTTCATTTCACAACCTCAGTAACTGATCTTTCATTATACACACGCACGTGTCATATCCTTTATGCCAAATCCCACACAGCTGCAAATTGTCTTAATTACATGGATTCCAAGAGAGGTAGATATGTAGCATCCCAAATCTGACCTTTTGTTTTGGGGGTTAGAAATTGTGTTAAGATTTTAAGAGTGTTAAGACTCTAGTCCCAACGGGAGTAGCAGCCAAGCACAGGAGGGAAAGCAGCAAGCTAAACACTTGCTGGATACAATACAAACAAGGTAGACATCAACAGCTTAATAACTTGGTTTTTAATATATGGGATCTATTTCCAATGAATGAGACTTTTTTTAAATTTTTAAAGAGGAAAATATTTCCCTGGGGGGTGAGGAAAACCCTCTATAAAAAGACACAGGAATCTTACAAAGTATATTTCTTTTCCAAACTTAACCTAAGTAAGATTTAATCACTAGTGCAGTCATGATATTTTGTTTTCCATGGGCTTCAGCAGCAAATCACCTCCAAATTGTTCCCAGGAGCACACTGAGTTATTTTTCAAGATTTGATTTATTCTCACTGGTAACTGCTATAATTTATGATAGATTTCATGTTGTTTATCCATGCCTATAAAACAAGCATGCATAAGCAGAAAACATCTAACAAGACAGAGCATCACAGTGGGAAAACAATTTGGAAAAGGCAGCTATTTTATAACAGCTAAACTTTGTGAAGGAAAGAATGAAACAATATTATAAGAAGAAAAAGAGATATGTAAGTATTACAGTCACTATTCAGCTCCTTGTTTTTGTCTTACTATCATATGCTTTAGTGACACCAGCTAGTGGAAACATTCTTCAACTTGAAAGCCCAAATTGCTTCAAACAAGGCAACAGTAAAAGGAGCTATGGCCTGCTCTGGCCATCCTCTGAGGAGCCTGCAGACCCCAAACATCTCACTCTCTCGAATGAATTATCAAAGCACCCTGCTATATCCTGCAAATGAGAGAGATGGTTTGAATCATGACAAGCTGCTTCCACAGTGCTGCAGTGAATGGTATGAATAAGTGGCATTTAAAAAAAAAAAAAGAATGTTACCATAATAACCAATACAGCTGGATAATTAGAACTGAAAAATTCTATTGGTGAGAAGGGTTTGTGATTAACTTTTCCAACATACCTACAAATATGGTGATTGACATTTATGGTAGTGGAAATCTCCAAAAGCAGCAGACATGGGAACACTGGAATTCTGCCAATTGGTTTACAATGGTAAAAGAATAAAGTAATGGCAGTGCATGAAAGACTACAGCAGAATTATCCTTTTAGAACCCATCACTTTCAATATTTGCCTGCATTCATGTAGATGAGATAATGAATCTTTTAAAACAAACACGAAGCCTAAAGTGAGCAGTGTAGAGGATTTGCAAGTTACAGGGTTGAGGTTCTCTCCAGCTTTAAAAGAGGAGGTTCTTTGTTGAGCTATTACAGTTCTGCACTACCTAGATAATTCAATTTTTCATTTCTGATGCAACTCAAATGAGAAAAGCCAGGGTTTGTCACAGCCAGTAACAGCCAGTTCTAAAAGAAGATTATTGTTCGGATTTCTCTAGGCTCCTATAGCCCTGTTCCTTTGGCTGACGTAAGTAAAAAATTTTTGCATAGATTTTAATTTGGCTATTAATGAGACTGCATTGATGCTGAATGTTTGTAATAATGAGAAAGCTCAGAGAAAAAGTACTTGACAGCAGTGATGCCCAGTTTTGACACAGTGGTCTAGTGAGGAAACGCCTCTCAAAACTTTGCAGATTTTACTTTCTAAAACAACAGAAGACACAATCTGCTGCTTCTTAAAGCTGCATTTTATTAATTTAACCCCCTGAATTACTACAAAAATACTCTAAATACCCAAACAAATGGCAAATTCCTACATTATACATAACAGCCACATTCCTGAATTAAAATTACATATTTTCATCAAAATTTGTTATGTCTTCTACAAGTTAGTATCCTACAGAATCTCAATATTACCCTGTGTAATAGTCTGAATTAGAAATTTCATTATGATACATTCAATAAATTACATACAGTTGTACTTCCTAATGCCCTTTACCTAAGTGTTATATGTATGTATAAAATAACCTGAGGAAGTCTTAGGAAAGAGAAATTTCATGGGCTGGTTTAGAGATGACCTTGAAAGACATTAAAATTTATTGTGAAATACATTCAAACTGCCAGCTGCAAATAAGGGAGGAAATACCAGTTCACCGCAGAAGGCATATACACTGAGTTTGTCAATAAACATGGCGCAGGACAAGAGGTCCTTAATGCAGTAGTTACCAAAAGAAAACTAGAATAATCTTAAACAATGTCTTCCTTTAAAGTATTTTCTTTTAAGTCAGGCACATGGATTGGGAAATGGGAAATACAGAAAGCAAGACAAAACTTCAGATGAAAGAAGTATAACAATTACCATGCTCTATATGAATTGTGTTCATTCTGCCAATGCGTGAATGCATTAAGTCTCTACCTCAACACCACATGTCATATCTTCATATACATGCACAGATGAAAGCACATCTTCATATGTGACTGAAAAAGCAGCTGTCTGACAGAAATTCATCCTGTGCAGCTCACTCTTCTTTTATAATCCATACTACCTGACAGTGCCATGAACACTATGGTACAGATTGCCACCAACATCCATCTCTCTATTCCATCTGCTAACATCATGCAGTGTTAACATCTTAGGCAAATGCCTGTTCCACACCTATGAGCACAGTGCTTTCCCTGGCTAATGGCCAAAGAATAGTAGAGTCATCTACTTACAAGACACTTTCTGATATCCTCCAGGAAATGCCATCTGTCAGCTCACTTTCACCTCTGACTTACTGGGTGTAAGAGTTGGTCAGAAGATCAGCATTGTCTCAACCTTGTCATCAGGGACATTGACAATAAGGTACCCTGAAAAGTTAGGCTAACTTCTTGACATGAGTCTGCAGTGGCCTTTGGTGAGACACGTTGCTGACCTCTAGAGCGGAAAGTGGTTGCCATGGATGTGGCCTGCTCTGGCTAACAGAACACGGAAACCCTCCTGAAAGAGGGAACAGGGTGCTATGAAGGTAGCACAGCTCGTTCCCCACTATCAGGGATGAGGTAACCAATGATTGTTCAGACCCAGCCAAGCATGGTTTCATGACGGCAACCATGTAGCTGCTATCAAAGAAGATGGATTGCAACTGGTGTGTCAACGACGATGGCGAGATTATGAACTTTGCTATGAAAGCACACCTCCCCGTCTAAGGCCACCCATCTGCAAGGCACACCACTCCTCAAACACTCACCCCCTGAGTGTTATACTCGCTTGGGAAAGGTGGAGATACCTGAGACAAAAGAGGAGCACAGTGTGTCACTCAGCATGGAAGATGGCCCCTTAGCAGCCAAACTTTGGAATATTCCCCACCAAGGATATGACATTTATCAGGACCAGCGGGACACTGCCTGGATCTGGGACCATTGGGACGCCTTGGACCAGCTGTGGTACATATCCTTCCTCTCTTTACTTCACTTTCACCCTCTTTACCTATCGCACACCACTTAATTGTTTAAAATTAAACACACTGTTTAACTGAAACAAACCTCTTTGGTGCAGTCGCCTTAATTTTGCACTTTGAGACTGCAGGAAATGAACCATCACGTGTCCACTGAGTGGACCGTGACACTAGGGTATTGAACAACCAACTGAACAAGGTCTTGAAAGGAGCACCAAAAGATAAAGGAAAATTGGCAGGGGAATGTAATCTCTCCACTAGGCTCCTGAGCTGCAAAAAAAAGGCAAGAAACAAATCCAAGTGCACAAGCTGATCTGACAATAAAGGGAAAAGCTCCTCACCAAAAACTGCAGTTAGCACAGTGTCTAACACTAAGCTGCTCAAAGAAGCTGGCAACTTCTCCAGTGCCTAAGGTATGGGAGGAGAAGGGGACTGTCCTCTGCACAGAAATCTTCCCCCAGTGTAGGAGAAGGAATTTTAAAAGATGAAAGACATTTTTCCACACTTTCTTTCCCAAATATCAGTTACACTTCTCAGTCATCCAGAAAGGAAGAAATTATGAAAAGTTACATTCAAGCTTTGGCATTTCTTTGTGTCCATCATGCAAGGATGATGTCAGAAGACAGACAGCCACAAGACAAGACGGACAGTCAGAAAAGGGAAATCTTCTAGGATACAATCCATGATTTAACGTTTGAAACAGTTTGGAATTGATTTAGCCTCTTTCTGCCTTCATTTCTCTTGTAAAGTTACTCAGATTTCACAAGGCCATAGGGAGATAAATAGCCTTCTCTGTCTTCAGTGGTCTGCGCATTGTTTTTGCATTGTATCCTGTGGGTCAGTGATGGCCCACAAGGAAAGCAGTCCTACAACTTCACTTTTATTTAAACTTTAAGGCAAAGAAGTCTTTTATTTCCAAGAAGATAAAGGCTAGATCAGAACTTCCACCTAGTATGCAGGTGTACAAGTAAGCTCCAATTCAGCTAAGGAGATAGCCACGCTATTGCCTCTTTCCTCAACTTCATTGTAAGAAATTCTAAAGGTGTTCTGACAATAACATTCACTTGGGTAACTGGTGTGGAAAACAGGCATTTAGGAAAGAGAAACTGTTTTTTAAAACCAGCTTTTCTGACAGTCTGCAGGAAAGATGCATAAAAACTATCTCCATCTCCATAAGGGAAAAACACTACAAGAACAGCAAATTCATGGTATAGGGTTCATATTTGGAAAATCACATTAAAAAATGGGTAAGATTTTCCTAGTTCCCATAAATAGAGGATGGCTCTCATTTGTACATATATGTATATACATTTATAACTATGTACGCACACACATATGAAGTATAGATATATATTTGTTTATGCACAGAGTATCTCTCTTACTGAAAAAGAAGTAATAGTTTAAGATGTTTGGTATCTAAAAGAACAGAGAGAAAGTTTTTTTAATATACAACCATTTATCTTGACATATGCATTGCAGAGCACCTGACAGACTATAACAAGCACTGTATAATACGTTAGTTGAAGCCTTGTACTAGAGACCACTCTGCAAGCAAACAGGCTATATGGATTATACCATTCTTTCCTGATGCCTTTTTGTCATTAGGAAGTACCTTGTCAACAAACACATTGATTCTGACCATAAATGAAACAGTAAAACCTGAAGAAACTTTTCAAAACTGCATTTAGATGACAAGTTGCACTTTATATTTCCACCTGTTCCACTTGTTAGAATTTATTTGCTTTTGCTCCTGCAGCAGTTGATCATTGACAGTGTTGTCAGAGGAAAGAAAGACTCACACAACTAATTGTGCCTTTCACATTCATTGACATATATTTAAATCGCCATAATCTGCTTTATTACAAGCAATAATTTTTTCTTGGTGATTTTTTTCCTTTTTTTTTAGCTTTGCTTTTAGGATTTTAATCACAATTTCAGTTCAGCTATGCAGCATTACACTGAAAATAAAACGCCTCTGAAGCACTATCATGCAGCACCTTTTCAACAAGAAATGATGCAAACACAAGATTTCTAGCAGTGTGTCAGCTTTCTCCCGTCCTTCCCAAGAACTTAGAGTAAGTTACTTTCTTTTATAAGGAGTAGCTTCAAAAGTCCTACACAGAATGCGATCCACTGTATCCCTTTTATTTGGAAGAACTGACTTGGAATAAACATTTCAGAAACATTCATTATAATCTTACAACAATAATCTGAACTCAGACTGAGGAATACCATGACGAATAGCCTAGAGTGATTTCTCCTTTCAAAGCCTTTTTGGTTTTCTTTCTATAGAATCATAGAATCATTATGGTTGGAAAGAACCACAAGGATCATCAAGTCCAACCTTCATCTAACATCTCTCTAACCACTAGACAGAAACCTGTAGCATAACAAAAGGAGTAAATCAAGCACAACACTAATCACAAGATAAAAAAAAAAAAAAAAATCCAGAAGTGGAGGACCAGGAAAAAGATTCATTCATTAATCCTTAAAATGGATATGGTGAGCCAGGAAGGAGAACATACCAGATCAACAGAGGAAGTACCGGACAGCTAGAATCAAATGCACTGCTACACATTTATTCAGTAACCTAATACTATGCTATTACAGTCCAATAATTAAACTGAGGAAAAAACCCACCCTTAATTGTGTTTGTTGGAATATAAAGATTTGACGAGAACATATGGCGTTTTTCAGGTTACCTGGCAAAAGAAAGCAAGCTTCGGTTCAGGTCAACCTAAACACTAGTCCTTCCCTACTTTCATTTGGCAAGAAAAAAGTGTTTCAGATAAGCTTACTTGACCTGGAATGTAACATTTCACACTAGATACCTGTATTAAGAGTAAAGGAAATAGAGGAATAAATTCGCGTTACTGCTAGAACACAGACAGACCACCTCCTCTTCCATTATGAAAATATATAAGGTATGTTGCTCTCAAATTTCTCAGTTAAGTGTGTTCTGCCTCAATTGGAAGTGTGGTCTCTGGAGCAACAGAAGTAAAACAAAACACCATTGTATATCACATTTTACCATTCCTCAATGTAGAGCTATGAGAGGATCACACACTTTTATTTTAGGTAGCTTTTTCTCATGCCACAACAAAAACCTACCTATTTTTAGGTGGGTCAGAGGATTTGTATCAGTTACTTTGAAAATTGCTTTGCATAGCCTTTTGCCAGTATTTTTTCATCAGCTGTTAGCTTGGTATGGAATAACAATAGGCAACTTTTTATTTTTCAAGTAAAAATAGTAACAAAAACTTAAGAAACAGAATTGCAAATAATTATGTACATGCATGTCTATTACTCAATTTTGAATCATTTTTTCTACTAAGTCACTGATAAACTGCATGCCAAAGACGGCCCAGGCTGTAATGCAAAAGGAATACATAGATTATACTTCCAAATGAAGTAAAATCAATGCACTATAGCAATCATATTTCCAAAGAGCTGACAACATGAAATGTATTTATTCATACTGCTGGCATGATTCATCTTCTCAAATATATGACGTTTCAAGTGTTTTAAATGTCGCGGTCGGGGCGCAAGTGTCCGACCAACCTCCCATGTGGGTCGGTTTCCCACATTATAAAACAAACCAATGCATCGTCATAATCACAAAAAGCTTTGAATACCATCACGAAGCAAAGTACTTTGGAGCAGTCATCTTCCTCAGGACTCTAGACTTGGACAAACATGTTCTCATTGTGTTATAAGTACCTTTTATATAATCTCATATAAAATCTACAGAGAAACAAAAGGTTTTGTGCGTGTAATTACACAATATACACAGTATGCTTACCAATTATTTGTATACTGAGAAAACATTTACTTCGTTGCTTGTCTCTGATCCAACTATGTACAAAGTAAATCCAACATGTTTTCTGCATTGCAAAGTGTTGTGATCCCAATGGTTCTGTATTACAAATGGTACAATCAAAACATTTCAGGTTATCTTGATCCTTCTACAATCTGCTTGCTATTTTCTTCTGCTGAAACCCGCTCAAGTTCAATCATTGCAAATGCTATAAAAACCTTGCTGATTTATTTCCCTGCTGGGAAAGTCAATAGAAAAAACTTATGACTTGACTTCTAATCATCGTTCAGCCAAGAAACCAAAATCCTGACAAGCACTCACTTCAATCCTGAATGTCTTTACTTGTAGAGATACCTGCTGCATAACACTGTGCTTCTGGACTTATTATTGCATTTAAAAATGAAATACAAATACATGAAAATCAGCATGAATAGAAATAGAAAAGGTTTGTGGCATTGACAGCCTCCCTAGGAAGCCTGTTCCAGTGTTTGACTGCCTTCTTGATAACAAAATGCTTCCTCATGTCGTTGAACCATTGCCATATGTCCTGACACTGGATACTAGGGAGAAGAGATGAACACCTCCCTCTCCACTTCCTCTCCTTGGGAAGCTGTGGAGAGCAATGAGGTTGTCCCTCAAGCTCCTTTTCTCCAAACTAGACAAACCTAATGTCCCCAGCTGCTCCCCACTGGACATTCCTTCCAGCCCCATCACCAGCTTTGCTCCCCTCCTTGGGGACCATTTAAGGACCTTAACAGCCTTTCTGTGTGAAATGGGGGGCCCAGAACTGCACATAGTACTCAAGATGAGGCCACAGCAATTCTGAATACAGTGAGATAATCACCTCTTTTGACTGGCTGGTTATGCTGTGTTTGATGCATCCCAGGATGTGGTTCGCCCTCTTGGCTGCCAGGACACACTGCTGACTTGTATTGAGCCTGCTGTCAACCAACACCCTCAGATACCTTTTCTGCAGGGCTGCTTGTGTCTAGGGTTACTCCATCTTAGGTGCAGAACCCAGCATTTTAAGTTGTTATACTTCATCCCCATTAATCACTGCCCAGTGCTCCAATCTACCTATTTGGACAGGCTGGAGAGCTGGGCAAAGAGGAACCTAAAGAGATTCAACAAGAATAAGTGCAGAGTCCTGCACCTGGGAAGGAGTAATAAAACGTACTAGTACAGATTAGGAGGCAATCTGCTAGAGAGCAGCTCCGTGGAGAAGGACCTTGGAGTCCTGGTGGAAAACAAGTTATCCATGGGACAGTAATGTGCCCTTGTGAGACCTCGCCTAGAGTATTGCATTCATTTCTGGGCTCCTCAGTTCAAGAGGGGCAGAGATCTACTGGAGAGAGTCCAGTGGAGGGCTATGAGGATAATTAAGGAACTGGAATACCCGCCTTATGAGGAAAGGTTGAGAGACCTGGGGCTTTTTAGTCTGGAGAAGACTGAGAGGGGATCTAATTAATGTGTATAAATAGATGAGGGCTGGGTGTCAAGGAGAAAGGGGCAACCTCTTTTCACTTGTGCCCTGTGATAGGACAAGGGGCAATGGATGCAAGCTGGAGCACAGGAAGTTCCACCTCAACATGAGGAGGACCTTTACTGTGAGGGTTACCTAGCATTGGAATGGGCTCCCCAGAGAGGTTGTGGAGTCTTCTTCTCTGGAGTCTTTCAAGACCCCTCTGGATGTGTTCCTGTGTAACCTGCCCTAGGTTCTGTGGTCCTGATTGGCAGGGGGGTTGGACTCGATGATGTCCAGCTGTCCCTTCCAACCTCTACCATTCTATGATTCTATGATTCCTTTTACTTTATTTCTGTTTGGGACTTGGGGTGGGTTAAAACAAGATTGTGAGGATGTAGAAAGAGAGAACTCCTTACTGAGGAAGAATCTTGCAAGTCTGTAGGTGCTATATATGCTAGTACATGACAGAGTACCCTTCAGGCTTCAAATAAGCCTCCAGTTTCACCAGAGAGTGGAAGAACCATGGAGTATAAGGCAGTGTCATGAGTTCTGTGAGCGCTTCCTCTTCCAAAATGTGTGTGTTTGAGTGTCTCTATATTAGGCAGAGTAACTTGATTACAAACAGGTTATTAGTACTCGCTGACTAACTATGTGACCTACTTACTGCTCTGATGAAATACTTTTTCTGGTAATTTACAGACTCAAAGTGATAACCTGTTATGATTTCTGTCTTTCCACTTTTGCATAAATGCATCAAATTCACAATGCCTATGGCATAGTAGCATGGTGGCAGGTTTTCGCTAGCAGCGGACATGTCTTCACAGGTGAGGAGAAAACTGTATCGAACTTGGAAAAATTTAAGCATTATTAAATGCATTGAGGATTAATTTTACAAGTGTGTTTGTGTGT
>JAVSBS010025826.1:17349-65908 GCA_033124195.1 Coracias cyanogaster
GTTCCTGTGTAACCTGCCCTAGATTCTATGGTCCTGCTTGGCAGGGGGGTTGGACTTGATGATCTCCAGAGGTCCCTGCCAACCCCTAACATTCTATGATTCCATGATCTAGATCCTGCTGCAAGGCATCTTGTCTCTTGAGGGAGTCAATAGCACTTCTCAGTTTAGTGTCATCAGCAAAATTGGTAATCGTGCGTTCAACTTCTGCATCCAGATCATTGATAAACATATAGAGCAGAACTGGCCCTAGAATTGAACACCAAGGAACATATCTATTCATATATGCATATGAATATAAATCCGTATATTCATTTTCAATATATGAAAATAGTTCAGATACCAATTATTAGATTCTAATGCTTACAACTTGGCTAGTCATTTTCACACATAAAGACTCTTCTACCCCTATACAGAAGGTAGGAGCATTTGTTTTCATTCTTTGTAATGTTTGTCAAGTTCAACCTAAAGTCTGAGTAACATATGCACGTTTCTGGTTAGAACTCAATTGAAAACTACCCAGGCCATACAAAATTCGGCTTATCTGACTGTACTCAATGCACAAGAACTCAACACTTTGTGCCATAAAACTACTCAACTCCTAAAAGACAGAGATCTGTGCAGCCTCTGGAGTTAGCTGGGGATAACCAGTCTATGGTTTTGTGTATTTTAACTGGCCAATACCCAATAACTCATTTTTCTACTGTTGGATCTTAATTTTTAATATACATAAACACCTCTGAAATTTATGCTCTAGACCTCAAACAGAAGGTAAAGATAATTAGTAGTTTTAATTTACTATGGATCCTGTATAATCTGAACAGCAATCTGTTAGCTACAAAAATAGTATTTGATAACATTATAAAAGACACACAAAGTAGCATGCTTATTATGTGGTACACAGAAGAAAAAGCAAATGAATGTATTTACGCAAAAATTAAACCCAGGTCTAGCACTGCTCCACTGGGATATGAGATGGATGAAACTCAAATGCATTGTAGCATTGTTGCAGGGAAAGAACAAGAATTTAAGATCCACATGCCGGAAGGTTATAAATATATTTTCAGAGACATATGAATATTTTTTTTCTCTCATTTGTTTCTAGACAATGTTGGGATTACTTCTATAATTCAGGGCTGAAAATTGGCCACCTGCTCAAACACTAAGTTCCATCACACCTCTCCCAAACAAGCATTGTCTAAATATTGAGAATTTTCTCTGTAAGACATCCCTCTCAGTCTTACAGCAAAATTAATTCTTCAAAGTCACCTATCTATCACTGTTAGTTGGTGAAAGGGTGAACTGAGAAATCAAGAGAAAACTTTGCTTTAAGTCAGTGTACAATAGGCAATTTTGGGGATGAAATTAAGAGTTGACATAAAATTGTTTCAGGTTGTATTAAATACTAGATATAATTAAAAACCAACACATTCTAACAGGTTTTCTTTATTCCATTCAGGTAATTAAATTCAGAGAGTGGAGAGAAGCTTTCTTTTCCTGATTAAATATTTCCCTCCTTCCAGCTTCAATAACACTACTAAAAAAAAAAACAAAAAACAAAAAAACAAACACAAACCACCAAAATTGACAAAACAGAACTGTTCACTGATTTTCAGCTGTAGGTATATGCCAAATTTTACGCAAATTCATAAAGATACTTAGTCAACCTGAAACAATATCTTTGGCAACTAAACTATTGGTTTACTAAATTAAGTAGTCAGCCCTAGCATTGATTAATGAAGTGATGTTTCCTCCAGCACCTTGCTGTTACCTCCTACTATCATAAAAATAAATTCTTAGTCTGATTTTTTTATCATCAGAGACTGATTTTTCTACTTTTACATATTACCTTCTTTTTCTTTTTTTTTTACCTTTATGGCTCTTCAATATGTTATCATTTCTCATTTAATGCTGGAGGACAAATACCTCTTCGACATCACCAAGGGATGCCTGTTCCCTTCATCTACTGCTTTAAAACAGAAACATGCACCTTTGGCAGACCTAACATACGTTTTGAATTCCTATTTGAGCTGAGTTTTAATAACTATAGGAAATTACTTCCTATCATAGGTAGGATGCTGTCTGCTGAGCCACAAACTGATCCTTAAATTTCTCTTAAAAGGAGGGTTCTGCAGTATTTTATAGTGATGTTCCCTTTGTTCCTCAGCCTGTAGAGTAGCATGCGGTTAAGATGGTCCTGGAGGAGCTCCCTGGGCCCATCTGTGTTGTGCTGAGACCCCTTCTGACTCTGGCCATGTCAGTCATCAGAACTTGAAGGCTGAAAACAGCCAATTTTTGTCAAATGTTTTTTATCAGAATACTCTGAGGTACTACACAAGATCCAAAATGAACTTTGAATATTTTCTTCATTAAATATATGTATACACATGCAGATAGCTGAGAGAATATATATATATATATATATATATATATATATATATATATATATATAAAACTGTTACAATTTTCATCATTGCCTCAGCTCCAAAAAAGTGTAGGACAAGTAAAGAAACAAAACAAAAATTACTCTACATTGGCTAACAGTGAGATCCAGCCAGAGGTAGTCTTGTTTTCAAAGTTAGTTTTGAGATATGTTTCAATTAGTTTTTTATTAACTCAGACCTAGGAAGTTAACAGTGAACTAAAATGTAAGAATGTACTTTGAATGTAGAAGCACTAAAATCACATAAAAATGGAAAAAAGTGATAAAATTATATGTTTTGAAGTGGAAATTAAAAAAATAGCGTGGAAGTGAATAATCTTTACCTGAGCTATGATGAAAAATCCAATTTTGCAATTTTTCTTGTGTTCCTAATTATAGACTAAATGGTGACTGATACTAGGGATCACACATCAGGAAAGGATTACTGAAAGACCAAGAGCTAGTCATTAGAGCACATCAAACAAAGAAGGTCAAATAGCCCATACTAAACTTCCGGTACCAGAAAGTAGACAGTGCTGTGATATGGAAATGAGGATAGATATAAAGGCCAAAATACTCCTAGAAACGGAAGCTGGGCAAAAAGGTCACTTCAAAATTAAAGTTCTGATCCACAGGCACAACCGTATGAAGTTGCTCATGCTGTAGAAAATTACATCAGCCTAAATCCTAACATTTTGAAAAAGAGATAAAAAATGAATTCTATATACTGCTAAGAAACTATGGACAAAAGATGGCCACCACCACCATATGCTCAAAGAAATTCCTCATAGGAACAAAATTCTGAAAAACACTGTGATGACAGATATATAGTCCTATAAACCTAGAATCAAATGAGCATTCTTATTTATTTTGGTCACAGATATTCAAATCAATGTAATGTTGTAAACAGTAATATTAAAAAAGGAAAGCTATAGGTAGTAGAGGGGAAATGGAAATAAATTTTTCCCCAATAAAGGCATAGGTGAACCAAGTATATGGATTAATAACCAAATATAAAGACATAATTTGTCAGAGGGAGCAAGTTTCCCCTTTTTAGGCAAAAGTATATTAAATTATTGGTTCTGCATATCAAATAGAAGGAGAAAATACTCTGAGAAGAACCCAGAGATAATCCTATACTATTTGTGTTATCCATCTTAACTATTAGAGTCCTGTTTCCTACAGTTTTCAACCTGCAACTGGTGTTGTCTCAACTTTGTGCAAAATAAAGACTGCGATTCTGAACAGAGCTGACAGTCTGAAGTCCTACCATTTACAAAATTAGAGAAGAAGAATACAGGGCTATATTCATTTATCTAGATTTCATAAAACAACAGCAACATACGTGAGGCGCACTGACAGCAGGAAAACATAAAACCTTTTACTTCTGCAGAGGTGTAGAAAAACTGACCAAATAATAAATATGGAACATTTTTCACCACCTACTGAGAAAGACACCTTTGGGGAGAAGGCTAATGCATAATTTAAAAAAAAAAATTGCAACCTGTGGTTTCTGGCTTCCATTGCTAGAAAAATAAACTATGCATTATTATATAGTCCACTCTAACACAAAGAAAATATTTTTTTCATGGTCACTTTGGGGCCAAAAATAACCCAAGGGAATTTTCTGAGATTGTAAATTTTAAAGCCTAAAGAGATTTAAGGTCTAAAGCTATTTTGTCTAGGAAAACACGTTAGAACAGCATAGCCATATACTTAGGGACCTCTGAAAAGAATCAGAGATCCTGATGAATTTATGCATAAAAGGTAAATTCTGTGTGAGAGAGCTCAACCTAGAAAGACATTACAACTATATAATAGAGGTTGATTACAGCAAGATTGAAAACAGCAGCAAAAAAATATCAGGACTATGAAGGCTCCTGCAATGGCAAAAACATAGAGACACAAGCTTAATTTTGCTCACAGAGAAAGCAATCTTCAATACAGTATTATGAACAGATATTCAAGTAGTCTCAAATGCAGGATCTTCAGTACTACAACAATAAGAACAACAACAAAAACATTTCAGGGAAAACTTTTGACACCTCTTACAAAAACTTTGCCAAACCTAGAGAGCAGTGTTTCATACAGAACAGGCATCCACAAAACTTCATGTCAAGCAGTATTTCTACCACTCTTTTCCTGTGACAACAGAAGTGTTTGGGTTTTTTTCCAAACGCTAAGTTAAGTACAAGAATTCATGCTGCTGATATCACAAAAAAAAAAAAGCTATTTCTAAGGCAAAATAAGCAAGTTTGATTTCTGTAGCTTTCTATTTAAGTTCATAGTTCCTCCCTGATTTAAGGTTGTCTTACTAAGCAGCAATATAGAACACAATTTTCCTTCACGAATAATTTTGCACAGGTTTCACTAACTTTAGCATCTAAAACAATACATATATCTGACTGTCACCATGGGTCCCTTCCATAGCCAACGAATGATCTACGCAGCCTGATTTATTTTAGACATTGTCTTTTGAAAGAGATTAATTATACCTTTGACTCTGCTGACTGGACTGATTGGTGAATAGACCTCAAGGACAGATTTCTTCCCTGTGTATCTAGCCAGCAGAAACTCATCACATGTACCTGAGAAGTTTCCAGCAGCAAGCCACTCCTTAGCAGGCATAGGTTTAAATGGTTTGCACTGAAGTAGACTTTTAGATGTTTTCACAGGTACCAATTTTTCTCACCCTAAGGGACAACTAGGAAATGCTATAAAAATATGAAAATCACTATAGAAAAAATATAGACCTGCATACTTTGTTAAACTACAGATTGACACTCCCATTCATCTTCTGATACTTCCTTCTTAGAATCATAGAATAGCTTGGGTTGGAAGGGACCTTTAAAGGTCATCTAGTCCACTTCCTCTGCAATGAGCTAGTACTACCAAAACTGTCCCTGGGGATTTGTTATTTCAGAGACAGTCAGAACAGCTTCTTTCCCCCTGTCCAATGCATTATTTGTGGGATCTGCTGCCCTTAATTACAACAGTTATCTATATCCAGCATCAAAAGTGCTGCTGCTGACACTAATACTTTGGGAGAGATCCACTACACATTAGTAGAAGCTACTAACAATATTTAGAACATGATATTGAAGTGTGCTATTAAAACAAAAAAACAAATTAAAATTCTTGCTCAATTTTTGTTTGCCTCATGCAACCAGGACAACAAGCTGGATTCAAAGTAGACTGAGTGAACAAGCCATTTATTGCAAGCTTCAGTTCAGCTCACCATACTGTTAATCAAGGAAGAGAGCAGGAAAGATAACTGTGATCTGAATGAATTTTTGTATCTTTAAACCCTAGGTGAGAACAGAGATAGTTTACAGATCTGTTGTCCCCAAGGGAGAAAAATTATGAGGGAGGAGGCCTGAGTGACTAAATATTCCTGAGCTAGCACTTGTTACTAATATAATTATCAGCCTTGGCAGATGAAGCAGGGAAATCTGTAGCGGGGTCAGTGAGTCACCATCAGCAAAAGAAAGTCTGCAGCATATAGGGATGGAAAATCCTGACAAAAGGAGAAAAGTCAGTTAGATACCCCAGGGAAGAAACAGACACAAAAATACTCATAACAATTCAATATTCCAGTGAATGAAGTCACGAGTAATATTGCTGTGGGCTACAAGGACTCCTTTTCTAACAAAGCTTACTTTTCTCTAATGAACATTTATTCTTCCCCACAGGATTGCTCTGCTCTCATTTTCTCCTTTTCTCAGAAGTCTTCTCAGAAGCCCTGCAGAAATCAAGACTGAGATCCATTTAAAACAAACCCTGACCTTGCAAATTTTCTATTACTACAATATTCATTGTCAGCACAGACCATTTAGTTAAAAACAAACAAACCCTCCTCCAAAATCAATCTGTTGAACTGAATTTGCTCTGCAGGTGTTTATGAGATTCTTCAGTCAATCATAACGTTGCTTGGTATTCCTGAAAATACCCAGGAAGTCCAAAGCATGGACTACTCATGTTATCACTGACTCTAAATTTTATTTGTTATTCCAAAAGCGTTTCATCTGCCGTAAGATCAATAAAATAATTTTTTACTTATCTGTAGAGGGAAAGCAAACAGTTTGCTAACAAAACCTAATCCTCTACTCTTTGTCCTGAAAATTTACTGAATTTCTAACAAACAATAAATGTCATTTTAGAGAACTGGCAACTATCTGCGTAAAATTCAGAAAGGCAAACCACTGAAGATCAAACAGAACTACTTTATGCACTAGTGTATAAGAGTACTGTACGTTACTATACTTAGACTTACATTTTAGTAGCAAACAGTATCAGCAAATAGGGTCAACACAAAACATCAGCTATCCTCAAATTACCAACAAATAATAATTACTAACATAGAAATAGCAAAAATAAAATTGATTTAATAAGAAAGTTGTGGATGTCCCCTCCCTGGAAGTGTTCAAGGCCAGCTTGAATGATGTTTTGAGCAACTTTTTCTAGTGGGAGGTGTCCCTGTTCATGGCAGAGGGCTTGGAACTAGATGATCTTTAAAGTCCCTTCCTACCCACACTGTTCTATGATTCTATGGGTCAAGGTTCTGAATGAGGATTTGTCCTGCAGCAAAAGAAATTTAGAGTTTAGCACAAGCAATTATCTCAAGCTCAATAGCTTTTTTACCTAATTACTGTATAGTGATTTTTTCTACAGCTTTCCAAATAAGCAGCAGATGTTCCCGCAGAAGAAACTGCGTACATTAGTAATGAAACAGAACTCATGACATATTGTACCCAAGGGCACAGAAATCTTTTGATTAAGTAAATATTTTCATAGCAGCTGTACAACAGGTGGACAAAAAAGTTTTCACCGAGTCACACAAAAATATTCTAATTTCTCATGGTTTGGAGGAAATCAATAACCAAGTAGTAAACTAAATTTCAAGGAAGCACATTATCAGAAGCTGTTATGAAACAAAAAAAGTGTTATTCTTTTAGCAAGAGACTAAAATCTGTTGTTAATGATAATCTTAGAAGAATTTATATTTGAAAAACCATTCTTGTATCATTTTATTTACTGTCAGTAAATTATTTGACGTGAGAGAGTATGGACCAATTGTTGACCCCATGTAGCTTTTAACTGGACAATTTGGAAACAGGTAAGAAGAATTTTCAAATCCAACTCCCCTATCAAAAAGTGTACCAAAATCAGTATTTACTATGGTTTTACAAGTTGACCTGTCTAGTGCTAGATATCGTTAAACAGGTAATCTCAAATTCATTCTGGCCACAAATAGCCAGAAGCAAGAATATACACCTTGATTTCAATTGTCTGATGAAACTAGAGATTGTTGGTTTCGAAAGCACACACAGATGGTGTGTGCATACGCACCATGAATGCAAGTATTTCTTTCAAGCTGCATGAATTTTCAATGAAAATTAAAAAAAAAAAAGGAAAAAAGAAAAGAAAAATGAAAAAAAGTAACAGATTTCTATGCTTCTGACCTTTCCTGCTTACTAAGGCTATTTTTCATTTACACATACCTTTCAAAAATCTATAATTAAGGTTTTAGGGGAGGAAGCTATCCACACAAGGAAATAAAAAATATGGGTTGCATCACTAAACCCAAGTCATTCCTATAGTGCTTCATCAAGATCGATGACGCCCATAATATAAAATGTTCCATCCCCATTTAGCGTCTTTATAACCTTAACATCCATCAAAGCAGTAAATACATTCTAAAAGCAAAGATTATATTCAGAGGCTGTGCCTAATGCAACTCTAAAAAAGCATTTCTGTGCAGGGAATTACTCTTTTAATGTTTTTCCTTTCGAGTTTACTCTGATAGAAGCTGTGAAAGTAATGGCAGACGTGTTGGCATATAAAGAGAATTTTGGCAAGGAAGAACACAGAGTTTGCTTTATATTTATCTTACTTCCTCTTGCACTTAGATCATGGTTTAAAAATTTCTCTCATTCCCTCCTTTCATGCTTAGGGATATTAATACCACCCTGTGAGTGCTTTAAAAATAAAACCAGTGGCATTCAATGACTTCTGTAAACAATCTTTAATAAAGGTCTAGGGCTCAAATGGATGGCAAGAAGATAATAAAATGCCTAATACCACTTATAGGTCACATAATACAACAGTTTATTTTAGCTCATCTGAGTAATGGTAGGAGACAGCTAATACCATCTCTACATTCTTAGCCATAGTTCTAGTATTTGTAACACTGTCCAAATTGGGTTTCATACCTTCTTACCCTGCTCACTGCAGGGGGTTAGACTAAACAATCTTTAGGGTTGTTTCCAACATAAACCATTTTATGATTCTAAGACTTTAAAAGACCAAACTGTCTTTTCCTTCTCCTTGTATGCATATTTGAAACTCAAGCCCTATAGGTTTAGTAAATGGTTTTTAAACTAAAACTCAAGCTTCACCATGAATACACATTTCAGCTTATCAAAGGACTTTGAAGGCTACCAGTACAACATCATACACTAGTGCTATGCATAGAAAAAGCCCAGGGCTCAAGTATCTTCAATTAACTTTGTCTGAATTGTGTCTATCTCACACCCAGAAGGCATACTAGCAAAGACAGCAAAACAATAGGTAGTTACTTACTGAAAATGAGAAGTCCCGTCTGGAAACATGCTAAATCTTAAAACAGAAAAAAACTTCTAGTGAATAGAAGTATAGTAAACCTGCTGAAAGCTCTCATTCATGTTTCGTTCAAGGAATAAACAAAGGTTTAGGCTGAATCATCTAACCTCAAAGTCATGTATTTCTGCAAAGTTGCAGACCTGCTAATACATACTTCATCACCACGAAGAATTTCAGGATATATCAAGCAGGAAAGAAACCATTCTCCTAGTGATTTGGGGGTACTTCAGTTCATAAGTGTCCAGCATATGACATCTAGAAAGAAACTGCTTTTTGGAGAAGTTGTGGCATGTACCTTCACAGCTGGATAATTTTCCTTTAATGAATAATTTACATCAGAATACCATTTGTTAAATAGTTCAGATGGATAAAAAGATAAAAATGAATATATGAAGCGTAAAGGAATTCACTTCACTTTATCCAAAACATGACATTCCAATGTCCTGGCATTGGCTTCATAGACCTAGCTGCTAATCACCATAAAACAGGAGAAGATAATTAATGCCCGTACCTGATATCTGGTGCTCAGACACATGTCTGAAAACTTAGGACAGTATCTAGGGATGTCACAAACATTACTTCAAAGAAATTCTGATGGGGGGTTGTCAATCAACACTGACAGATGTGTTCCATAACCACTGAATTACATACAGTGCATTGTGAGAGAGGCACTTCTCCCAGCCCAGACCACTAAAACAACTTTGTTAAAATGGTTTAAACACAGTGACTGAAAGAGGGGAGTAACTACACTGCCAGGTAACAGAATTGTTCTCAGGACAAGTGAAATATTCCAATATGGCTTGATGATTATTCTTGTTGGGAAATATTTTACATAGCTGAGTGAAGTTTGAAGCTTGACTATGAAACTTTAAAAAACTAGTGTAGAATGCACAGTAAATATGAATTTTGAGTCATGTAGATGCATGTGGTGGGTTGACCTTGGCTGAATGCCAGGTGCTCACAAAGCCGCTCTATCATTCTCTCTCCTCTGCTGGACAGGGGAGAGAAAACACAACAAAAGGCTTGTGGATCAAGATAAGGACGGGGAAATCACTCAGCAATTAGCATTGTGAGCAAAACAGACTCAACTTGGGGAAATTAATTTAATTTATTGCAAATCAAATCAGAGTAGGGTAATAAGAAATAAAACCAAAATCTTAAAACACCTTCCTCCCACCTGTCTCTTTGTGGGCTCAATTTCACTCTCAATTTTCTCTACCTCCTTCTCCTGAGCCATGCAGGGGGATGGAGAATGGGGGTTGTGGTGAGTTCATCACACTGTCTCTGCTGCTCCTAGATCCTCCTGCTTTAGTGTGGTGTCCCTCCCACAGGAAACAGTCCTCTACAAACGTCTCCAAGGTGGGTCCTTCCCACGGGCTACAGTTCATGAACTGTTCCAGAGTGGGTTTCTTCCACAGGTGCAGTCCTTCAGGAACAGACTGCTCCAGTATAGGTCCCCCATGGGGCCATAAGTCCTGTGGCAAATCTGCTCCAGTGTGAGCTCCTCTCTCCCTCTCTCCACACAGGTCCCTGCCAGGAGCCTGCTCCAGCACAGGCTTCCCATGGGGTCACAGCCTCCTTCAGGAATCCACCTGCTTTGTCAGATCTGGAGGGGTCCTCCATGGGTCGCAGGTGGATATCTGGTACCCCATTAACCTCCATGGCCTATAGAGGGGCAGCCTGCTTCACCATGGTCTTCACCATGGTCTTCACCATGGGCTGCAGGGGAATCTTCGCTCCAGCACCTGGAGCACCTCTTCCCCTTCGTTATTCACCGACCTTGGTGTTTGCAGAGTTTTCTCTCACATATTCTCACTTCTCTCTCTGGCTACAGTTGCTGTTGCAGTGTTTATTCCCCATCTTAAATACACTATCCCAGAGGCACTAGTATCATCATTAACGGGCTCAGCCTTTGCCAATGGCGGATCTGTCTTAGATCCAGCTGGCATCAACTCTATGGGACACAGGGGAAGCTTCAAGCAGCTCCTCACCCCTGGAGCCTGCACAGGTACCAACAACTTGCCACGCAAACCCAATACAACAAAGCACTTAAGGACATGGTTTTGTAGTGGATTTGGTAGTGCTAGGTTTATGGTTGGACTTGAGGATCTTAAAGGTCTTTTCTAACCTAAATTATTCTACGATTCTCTGTAAAGCAAAAGTTGCTTTTAGAATATAATATATTGCCCCACTCCTCTGCTGCATTTAATGTGGTGGTTTCACCAGAGAAAACTCTAGTCATTTCTCATTCGTGCAAAAGAAAAAAAGACCTTCCACATGTTAAGGTTTGTTGGCTATGGCAGAAGAATATTATATTGAAATGATCATTCCCAAAATTCAGCCATAGTGTCCTTACATACCGTTGAAAAGTTAATATTATATGACAGTCACAAACTCAACCAAGAATGTGGTTGACATTTTCTTTCAGCAGCATAGTTTGACAAATTACAGAAATTGAATTTGAAAGACCAGTCACCAAGCTGAAATGCCTTGGAGGGAGAGAAGAAAAGTGTTCACAGTATAGTTGTCACAGAAAAATATCTCCTGATTTTTATGGCTTTAGACTGCCCAAGACCAAGGACACGATCAAATATTCTCATGTGTATGGGTAGCATTAGATTAAATAATTCAGTTAAATAATGTGTGTCTCTATTATTTAGCATTTATTAGAAACTGACTGTTCTCTTCACAAAAATATATACTAAGAATTAACTCAGACTATTTCCTAATTACTCCCCTCTGTGGAACTCTTTGCAAACCTTTTCATTTCTATGTTAAGAGTATCCTTGCATGCATGAGGAAGTGCTTGTTCCACAAATTTATATTGCTGTGGATTGTAGCTGCAGGGCTGGTTACTCTATTCTTCCTCTAACCTCTCAGTTAGAGATGTCTTTTCTAATCTTAGAAAATTCATACTCTTCATCAATCCTCAAAACTGTAGTATCAGCTTTTGGGGGATAAATACTGAAATTCCCTTACTTCCAGACCTCAGCTTCTGGTACACTGCACTGTATATTATACTGCCTGTCCCTTTACAACAGGCTGAAATGAAAATGCATTTGCAGTTTTTCTTTTTAGGAGTCAGTAACCAGCAGTAACACAGAAATATAGAACAGACATCTGAAAATTCATTACCATTAAAAAAGTTACACTTACAATACAATGGTAGACAGTTTTTAAAAGAAAACTGTGTGTTTATTTTACTGAAACTTCTAGATAAGGCTACTCTAACAGCTGTAACAGCCCCAAATACTACTCCTTCTTTAAGCCTCTCATTGTACTGTCTGCCAGCCTCCCCTTCTGGAACCGCTCTTTAAACCAAGCATAATCCTCATTGTTCCTTTTGACAGCTTCTGCAGAAATAAGAATAGAGCAGAAGACGACAGCTCCTTTCTGCATATTTGGTACAATGTCAGTGTCCTTCCCCAGCCTATAATACCTAGGAACTCTGTGTGCTTTGTAAGCACTTTTCTCCAGACTAGCCTGTGAAATCTTTGTCTTAATTTCTGCTCTATTGGACAGGCCTGAATCAATCCATTTGTAGCTAGTACATAACCAAAACACTCAAGCTGAAGATACAGTTTGCATTTTGCTAAGAGTTCCAAAGTTAAGAATCTAGAAAATTTAGGCTCCATATATGACCCACCATCCCTAGTAGTTCATTCCCTAATTATTCCTTCCTTATGAATTCTTAGTGTACCTCCTCCTTTCTACATTAAGAGCGTCCTTGAATGCATGAGCAACTTAAGGCTGAATTCATTCTATCTTGATTAGCCATTTACCTATCCAATTGCAAACTAGTTTTTGTGCCTCTTACACATGAAATGTCTTTAGTATAAGACAATTCTCAAAGCATTTATACAAGTCAATACGCAGGCAAGACCATTTAAAAATAATGTCTTCAAGAAGTGTATTTTGACATCATAAAGACTTTTTATGTCAAAAATAAAATGGCTCCTGCTAGGACTTGTATAAAAGGACAAGATTATTTTTTTTTTAAACAGCCTATTTATTGGTTTTCCACTCAAAATAGAAAGAAGATGAGCCACTTACATTTAAAATACTTTCTTCAGAAACAGAACTGTTCACACTGGAAGGGCAATCGACAGCTACAAGCAGCTTAAAACAAGTGAAACCATCATACAAAATTAACTACAGCAGTTAACTATTGCTCCTACTTAAACATGATTTTGAATAAAGAGATCTGAATGTATGATGATTATCTCTTCTATGCCACATAAGTAACTTAGAGTCTAAATCCTTGTGAATTTAGGAAAAAAAGGTCTACAAGCATATAACATATACAAGATACCTAGACAGTTTAAAAGTATTTTAAAAAATGAGATGTCCCTATAGAACAAGTGGAAGAGAAGAGCTACACAGAGTATGATTCAGATAAAAATAATATAAATTATATAATAGCATTTTATCTATTAGAAAGAGGGTATATTTAGCCTCACTGTAATATGCAGGCCTAGGATTTTTCTGCTTTTCATTTAAATCAATAAAATGTTACCATCATTATAAGAATCTGACAAATTCTTAAGCTAACTCTTCAAAGGACTGACAGAATTGTCATTATAAAAACAAATTCACAGGAACTGCAAAATAAGCAACAGATTGAATCTTATTTAAACCTAACTGCAGAAGTTTGATTACAACAGCTTAGCTCTGACTCACATTGGTGTTATTTTATTTGATGCCACAGGTTTATACCAGGAGGTAGCCCTTTTATTACAGAATCTTAGAATAATTGGATGCATCAAACTATAGCAACACCAGCTTCCTTACCTCTCAGGGACAGAAGAAAAATGACATACGCACAGCCACTCTCTACTGGGACTTTGTGGTGATTTAAAGTTTGAAAAGGATGACTATCTCTGGAGCACTATGTCCCACTTGCTGTTCCCCAGCTGTTCACTGCTCCCTGCCTAGCGGCGTTGCACTGAACAACTAGCAAGAACAGACAGTCTGTGCCCCACATGTGGGGTGAAGCCCTGGCCCTGCAGTAATGCCAATATACTTTCCGCAGCACAAGTGCTGCGTCTTCCTCCCTCCTCTGCCAAAAACACCTGGGGGCCTCCAGCTCCTCTTGCCATTTCATGCTTACAGCAGCCAGTGGAACATCTTACGTGTGACTGCATAGGGAGTTACAGTCCAAATAATGAAGTATATAGAGAACTGCAGTGAAGTATTGTGTTTGAGTGCTCCTTATCTATTGCAAGGTACAGATGTTGCTTCAGATATGTTGGAGGTAGTCTGATAAACCAGCCCTGAGGTCTACAAATGCAGAACTCTGTTTCCAGCTGGAATTGGATGCATGTTGTTCCTGTGGAAGTCAACAAAAACCTTTTTCTACATCTAAGGATGATCCACTATTGCGGATGCTACTGTAACATCCTAGAGGTGAGTATTCACTTTCTGCTGCAGAATACCTGCCCAACTTTCAGCAAGATACTTCATGGTCAATTAAGACAGTATTTAGAAAATCAAAACGAGATGATCGCGTTATACAATTATGTGCTTTTGGAAGTCCTATTGCATTATTATCTGTATCTCTAGGCATCTTAAAGCCTGAGACACAGCCTCTTTGTATTTCTACTTAATAGCACCCTAATTCATAGAGATATTGCAAGGCTATCTATAATTACAAAGGATAAAGATATTTTAGCTCTTGCCATTGCAAGTATCCAAGGTGCAACTTATGATGAAATTATGAGGAAAGCTTGTCCTTCCTAAAATAGTGTGCTAGAAGTCTGACTGTTTGCTGCTTTTTCCAACACAAGTAGTAGGACATTTTAAAAGAAGCATGCAGCAAGATTGAATGAAAGAAGATAGTTCCTCATACAACATACAGTTCAGCTGTTGAAACTCTTGGTCTAGAAATGTTGTGAATTCTTAAGGATTACATGGGTTCAAAGGGAAACTGAACAGATCAACAGGAAAAAAAAATTTCCCTTGAAAGGTGCTAAACACACAGAAACCACCTCTGGCTCCAACAGTCCCTAAGCTGCAAGAAAGAGAATGGAAGCGTATACACACTTGCTACATTCTGTGCATTTGTTTTCATTGTAAGAGTATTTCGTTCCCATGTACCAAAGCACCTCCTATATCCCTGTACAAAGTCATTAACAAAATAGCTAATATTAAGAATTTTTCTCTCAGCACAAGTAATCTTCACCTCTAAAGTTCTATGTCTACATGTAAAATAAAATGTCTATAGACTCCTTTTATTATTTTAACAAATCCAAGTGCTGTCACGGCCATTTCTTGGCGTGGCTGTGATAAAAACACTAAAAATTAGGATACCAGATAAAATTAAGCACTTTGGCAATTGAAGTTGGATTATCTCGGCACTGAATTCATTGCCAGCAACGGACACAGCAGGAAAAAACAGTGTGAAATGCTTGCAATTGAGTTTATAAAAGTACAAGCAGCTGTCTGCACACAGGGTGTCTTCTGTTGTGTCTCAAAACACAAGAAGTAGAGAACCTTTACTGTGATAGCACACAAAGCAGCAAAGTAACTACAAAAAGAGAAGTACTAGGAAAAAAGAGGAACATTAAGAAAATGATGCAGCATGCAAATTCATACCAATACAAAACCTTTTGTACAACACTTTCTCAAACCAAAAAATATATCACTGAGAAAAAACAAACAAACAAAACACAAACAAAAAATCTCCAAACAAAAAACAAACAGACACAAAACAAACAAGCAAAAAAACCCAAACAAAAACTAAACAAAACCACAAACCTCAAATCAAGGAAAAGACACTAAAACCTAATTTGGATGATTCCTTTTGAAAGATTTAGTTTGATTTTAATGGTGATTCAGATACAAAGACATTAGCACAAAAGTAATGTGTTTTCAGGTTGCAAAGGTCAGACTGGATTATTTTAGTCTTTTTGAGGGGGCTTTCCCATGGAACTGCTACTCGTATTTTGCTACTTCCCCACAAATGCTACTTGTATTATGAAACTCAATGGACTCAAGCCAAAACCATTGCATGAGTGATGTGACTAGTGAACTAGGAACACAATAGGAGGCTGTAATTCTCAATAATGTATTGGCAAATATGCAGAAAATGACTAAAATAATACAGAATTACACAACTGTCTACATTTAACCCATATCCAGGGCTAAACTATGGCAGCTCCTCTAACACCTGATGACCCCTTCCAAGCAGAGAGGAGATCCACAGGTTGAAATGAAAATAGATTTAACAAAATAGCAAAACTAACACCAATGCCAGTATAAAGTACATAGAGTTACACTCAGCCCAGCAAATGTGCAGCAGTCACAATAAATGGGAAGGCAGCCCACAGGAGAAGGAACAGGAGCATGGTCAAGCCCAGGTCAAGCTGCCCTGGCTGACTTGAAACTGCTACTGGCCCGCAGACTGTGGCTGGCCAAGGATTCTGCCCCAGCGAAATCAGTGCAACCACACATAAATAAATTTTATATCTGTTTTAGTATGAGTATTCTTAAGAGTTGAGATTCAGATGTATGAGGAACATACAAGAGAACACAGGATTTCTGAGGTCCTAGTTTGCAGGGATGCTGTTCCAAAGCTGACTAAAACTAATGGGAAAACAAAAATTGTTTCAGAAGTTTTTTAATCACTATTAAGGCACCATTGCTTCTAAGTTAAATAAATTTTCTTATATTCCATCCTTCAGAAAAATTTTCTTTCCAAAGAACACTATCTCAAGCAAGTTTAATCCATCTCCAATAGTTTACAATTCCTCTTCCAGCACCTAAACTGCAAAACTCCCTTAGGAAAATAAAGTCCCTCATTTCAGTCCTCAGTGCTAGATTATCCTTGTCATACCTGACCTGCAGCTAGGACCAATCTTCAATCTGTTTCCGACGGACAGATAAGAACAGCAAAGAGAACTAGGAAACAAGACCCCTTGAGTGAAACAGAGGTAAATGTATGGGTTTGAGGTTAAGCCAAAACAAAGTATCACATCCTAATCTTAAACTACTGGACATTTCCATAAAAGAAAATGAAATTAGGGTCCCTGGGGTCTTGACCAGGACAGTCTCTGCATGTAACAATTCTGAAAGAAGATCTTATGTACACATGTCTACATGAGAGGGGCTGAAACTGAATCTCTCGGCACTGGTCATGAGTACTGCATTAAATGGCTTTCAGCCGGACCATTTCCATTCTTTTGCTTCCACAAAATATAAACAAAGGAGTATGAAAGTTGAAAGAAAGCAAAAGCTGATAACTGCACATTCAGTTATTTCCACGCTTCTCATTTGTGGGCTCCATTAATGTCAGAAAACTTTTGTATTTTTGTCTGGTTCTGTTTTTTTTTTTCTTTTGTATTTCTTTTAAGAGAAATCAGCCATCTAATGCTATTAGTAATGTACCGTCCCTAAGCATGTCACCTAGTGTGATGCCAATTTAGAGACTCAATTGCTTGGAGGATAAGTTGAAAAGAAAATAAGTGTTCTGAAGCTGTGGGAAACGTAGTGTGCTATCCTGACCATGCTGCTTTTGAGTTTGATGCTGATTTGAGGCACAGGAGAGTTAAACGCTGTGCTGAACTAAGCAGCCACTGGAAAGTAGCACAGTCTGGATTCACCTTCTGAACAGTTTCAGAACAGTTTTGTTCTTTTAAAGAGCTCAGTCGTACAGCATGTAAGGTTAGAAAAAAAAATAAAATTGAACTATAAAGCTTCACAGTGGTATAACAAAGTTGAGCACGGACCAGGGCAAGATGACCCTAGTAAGTACAAAGGGAAAATGTACAGGATTTGAAGTGCACTGAGCAAATTGAGAGACGTTCAGGCTCAAGTTAAATTTAGATCTTTCCGTTCAGATTTTGAGATTACTTCACCAAAACTTTAACAAAATTTTACTTCCATTTAAGATATAAATATCCTACAGGCTAAAATAAGGCCTATAACAACGACACAAATTTCAGGGCACTTCAGAACTCGAGCCCTGGCCAAGCAAAGAGCAGGGCAAGGAAGAAAAGTCATCCAAAGTTGCATATGCTTATTGCTGCATTTCAGCAATATTCTGGATTTGCTGTTTGTATATATTCCAGAAATCAAAAGGTCACTTTCAAGGATTTGTCTCAAGTGTTACTCTCCTCCCTCCCTCAAGATGCAAACCTAGGACATTACAGAAAACTTCTGCCAATCAATATTACTGAAAAGCAATTCTTCAAGGATACTAAAGGCTAAAATCTGCATAATAGCTACCTAGACTACAGATCACAGCTGGGTCAAGGTGCCTTTGCACTAAAAATACACACACACACAACAAAACATGGTCATGCATGCTTCAAGGAACTGTCAGTC
Source organism: Coracias cyanogaster (assembly GCA_033124195.1). Lineage (NCBI taxonomy): Eukaryota > Metazoa > Chordata > Aves > Coraciiformes > Coraciidae > Coracias > Coracias cyanogaster. The sequence goes on from JAVSBS010025826.1 coordinate 35,714, forward strand.
TAAATGACTGATCTAACAGATAAAGATGTGACAGACAGCAGTAACAAAATACAAGATAGGTTACAGACTCAAGGTAATGTGAGGAGCCCCATAATCCCATCAGGGTACACGGATGCAAAAAATGCAAGATCTGCTCATGACGTCAGGAAAAGATGTCACATCTTGTTTTCCACTGGCTCACCAATCTCAATGAGACAATGGCAAAGTGCTTGCAAATGAACTTTGGCAGCAGATTCCAAAGTTAATGCACAGAAGGCACCCAGCACATAAGTGCTTGGGGGATAGAACAAAACATCAGCCTGACTGATTTGCTCTAAACCTGTTCATGCAGGTATCTATGAGTAACTCTCCAAAGCACTCATGTTAAAACAAAGTTCTAAAAAGAATTTAGTGACTCCTGGATTTGTTTGCCAGCACGGGGATTTGTCATCTATTAACCAGTTTGATTTATTTATTTGTTGTGAGCAGACTGTGCACGGAGATATTTGAAAATTACTTTTTCCATCACTGTGGTTTATCTTTTTAGGCCATACCCTATTTGCACACTTTAAAAACACAGCTTATTCATGCTTCTCTGTATAAAGCCCTTCAGAGCCATTCCTTTCTACCTTATGCATTTGTGTGCTATTGAGAAATGAAATTATAAAATGCCCAAACTCTTATGATGTACATTGTCAGTGGCTACTTAGGGACTTTTTATGTATTATTAACACACCCATCAATGCATTTGCTACATATAGTCTCAACTTGAATACTTAAAATGCTGATGGTGTTTTGGGTATTTTGATAGTCTACAAATGAAAAATTTTCTTGGTAGAAAGAATTCTGTTTTTTCCTATGAAGTTTCTGAAGGCATCAATAACTTGCATTACAATAATCTTAAAATCTAGTGCTGCCAGCATGCTGTTTTCCATTAGGCAGTGCTATCTGAGCTATGGCTGAGATACTGCATTATACCATGAAGTTAATAATTATTATAATGCAGTCTAGCTCTGAACAGGAAATAAAAGCACTTCTGAACAAATGGAGAGACTGGGGATCTCTGTGATACTGATCTCTCATAACAGAGCTAGTGTTCACATACACAGAACCAATGTGTGTTTCTGCTTTACAATTTTATTCCTGAATGCTGCTACATGGCCTGAGCACCCCATGCCCTTGTGACACTCTCAGTTTGTGCTCTCCCTGCCTCTCATCCTCTGAAATTGTAGAAAGGGAGAAGAGCTATAAAACAGGCTTGATAGTTGACTGGAACCTCTTGGGCAGAGGCATCTGCCAAGAAGGATCACTGCCATCCAGAGAAGAAACTGCCAGGGCTACTGGAATGCTCCTATTTTGGCTTCTGTTGCTACTGTCACAATAAAGGACAAGGGAGACGTGGAATTCCACCATGCCAGGGGTTCCAAATAACTGGAAAGGGAAAGACAGCTTTCTCCTGGACACTGATGCACAGAGATGGCATTTTCCCCACAGACTTTAACAAGTTTCCTAGGTGGAATGTTACTTGTGTGTAATCAGATCAAAAGCAGTGCAGTTAATCACAGTATGGAAAGGAGCCGACACCATCCAAGAGACCTCAGTGGCTGAGCAAGGAAGAAAACCAATGTACCGCTGGACAACACCAGGGGAAAGCAAGAGTTCTGGAGCTGGAGGAGCCTGCAGCAAGCATCTGAATTCTCAGGTGACTGTACAAAGTGCCATTTTTTGAGTTTGCTCTAGTGTTAGCACCTTCTGTTTTATTTCTATTTAATTGTGGTGTTCAGCTTTCTGATTTTTGATATTTACTGCTTTAGAAATTACATAGTGCTGAAGTAACCTTAATTTTTTTTACGAAGTAAGTTTTGACTGTTACATAAATATAAAAAGACACAGTTTACCTGACCTTGCAGCTGGACACATCCCTCCTTAAAAAAAAAAAAAAAATATTGTCCCTCACACCCACAATACAGGATATTTGTTTACAGTCCAGTGATATTAGCAGATTTCAGCATCCACTTTTCTGTTTCCTGGAATACCAGGGGCCAAATTATCTACTGGCATCATTTCAACAACATCAAGCAAATGATTCCAACTGGGAATTAAGCCATGGGCACCACAAGGTAAGTTCTTTCCATCATTGAGCGACAAAACAGTGCAGATTGTTATCCTGCTTCCCAGAAGTTTCTATCCAATTGATTCAGAATTTTAAAAAAACAATAAACAATTGTAAAATAATCACTTCTAGTGTTCAATCAGCTGAGAGATGAGGAGTTCATTTTCTGGGCCTGATAAGATGCTTTATGATTTCCTATCTGTTCCTGCATTAATCATTTGTTAGCAGTCTTTGACTTTTCTCTTTTATTAACAGGGAATAATTAGCAATCATTATTTTAAGTGAATATAGGAGAAATATTCCCTTCAGAGAACACGTATGAAATATAACAAAAGAGTGTAAAAAGAGAGAAGCTTTTTTTGAAAACAACTTTTTAAACATACCAAGATTACTCTTGAGGTCTCCAAGTAGGGAAAAAAAAAAAAACAAACAACAAACCCACCTAAACCAACCAAACAAATCAACTCTAAAAAAAGACAAAAATGCAAACACCAACCAGAAATTCAAAACATGGTAAAAAAGAGTTGGAAATTCTTAGCAATGTGGTCAACTATGATTGGTCTAAATATATATTGGACTGACAATGTAGTGTACTTGTAATTTATAAACAAAAGGTATGCAAGTCACCTGCTCTATGAAATATGAGTAGCGCTGAGAGAAAGCTCACAGCTCTGCCAAAAATACAAACAGCTTTTGAAAGCTGCTTGTTAAAAAAAAGGGTAAAAGGATATTTGCAAATAAATCTTTGCAGACAGACTTCTTCAGACAGCCATGTACAACTGCTGTAATATATTTATAGAAGGTTGCTTCATGGTCACAGAAATACTAAGTATATTAACCACTGGCAAAGCACTGCCCTGGTGCTTAAGTCAAGTGAACTCTGTCAAAGATGGATCTGCACTATTCAGGCATACACTTTAGCAAAAAACTGTCAGTTTGATTGCTGTGTCAGAATTAAAATAAACTTAAAAAGGGAATATGAAAAGGGTCTGTTCCCCTTGCTTCCCCCGATATTTTCCCCCCCTCGCTAAACTTCTGCTAGAGATACCACTGAAGACTTCCCTTTGCCTCTGTCTCTGAGAAAGATGAGACAAAAGAAAAACATTAAAACTACCCTAGAAGAAAGGCAAGGCAGCAGTCAGGGAAATAGGTCAAGATTTAGAAGACTCAGGTTTACAACAGTACTGTACCATGGACCTCTTGGGAGATCCTCAGTAAGCCAGCCAGCCAGTTTCAGAAAGATATCTAAGTGCCTTTCTCCCTGTGAAATCAACAGGATCCAGGTAGCAGGATCCCTTTGAGGAGGTAGTTCTCAATTTCTTTGTGCCTCACTACCCTACCTGTAAAAAGGAGATACCATTTTTCTACCTCACTCGCATGCTGCAAGTCTAAATATTTATCAACTGCAAGGAGCTCAGATGCATTACATCAGATTATCCCAACAAAGTAGTTAATGTGCTCAAACAGATCTCCCTCTTTTCACACAAAATAAGAAAGAACATACTCAGCAAATAGAGAGAACGTTATTTATGGAGAAATCACACAAAACATTCCGAAGTGTACCTGAACAATATTTAACAACACTGGCCAGAACCAAAATGACCGTGCCTACTTCATACTAAAGGCAGATATTTTGCAGTGAAGACATCCCCTTGAAAATGGTTGGAAAAAATCAAATTAAAAAGGCAATCACTTTCCCATTTTTCCTTTTTTTCCCCTGTTCCTAAATTTGAGAATGATGCCAGTTATGCTGAGCTTTAGCAGAACTCATTTAGAACAAAAATATTTACAAATTCTTGCTAAGGTATTCTCCTTTTCAAAAACCTACTTAAGTAAGTGTTGAGTAGATTGGATTTTTTTTGTTGTTCAGATACTGAATGATCTTACTCCACTTCATGATATACAAACTAAATTTTCTTCCACAATTTCTGAAAAAGAGAGAAAAAAAAATTACAGAGTTTTCTGAACTCCATTTTGCTTATTACTGTTCCAGTTTCATGTGGAGCTCAGATTTTCTTCTCTAAGCAAAATGGTAATGCCCAGGCTTCTTAGATGCAATAGGCTTCTCCAATGTAAAAAGCCTAAGTATCTAGAGATGCTTACTGTTATCTTCAAATATATTGAAGTAGTAGATAAACCCTTAGCACAAGGGTAGAAAAATGAGCAGACAAACCAGTATCACCCTAAATTAACTGCCTTTTTTTTTTGCTTTGAGAAGATTATGTGGGTAGATGAGGTACTCTCCACTGCCATTATGCTTGCACTGACTTTTGCCCCCACAGAATGCCCCAAGTATTGGCAGAATTCACTGAAAAGCAAAGTAACATGTAGCAATGTGAAACTGCATGAGCTAGTGCTGTGCTGAGAGTTGTACATTTTAACAGTGAGGGAGAATTGTTCCAATTTAACAGTGGAATATGATTAAAAATCTATTCATTAGATCACTTCAAATTGCTTTTCCTCAGCAAGGACACTTTACCTGAAAAATTCACCTTTGTGCTTCCAGATGCTCCAACCATGGAGCCACTGAAGTCTCAACAGTTATTTTTCTCTACTGGTTTATTTCCAGAATTGCTTACAAATTCTTCCTCAGGAAGATCATGAACAAGACAAATTTCAACTTGAAATTTATAAATATATAATTCTAATATGTTACAAGCCATACTCATTTTTAACAATTTCTGAATTACATTATGACAACATTACTACTGCATAATAATGTAAAACTAAAAACAACTAGAGAAAAAAGTTGAAAAAAAAAAGGTAGCCTGATTGGCTTCCATGTGACTTTGAATTTTACTAATAATCTTGTACTCAGTCTTGCACTTATATTCAATTTTGACTAGCAATGCTTTGACATATTCAGTGGAAAATACATGAAGAATGTATTTTGTGTTATACTTTCTTTTCATTTTGCATCATTATCTTTTGTATTTGCATATAAAACAGCAAATGCGCTTAGTCCCTTGTGGAATTAGAAAGGCTGTACAAATATTCCACATTCTGTTGGCTGTTTCTACCCAAGCTGTGCTAATGCTGACAAACCCTTTGAAGTTGCTACAGCTCTAGGAGAAACAGACGGTCTTCATAAAAAAGCCAGCATTTCAGAAAACAAAAAGTATTTTTTTTCCTGATTGAAGCCAAATTATAACACTAATTTCTGATTTAAATCTGGTGGTTCTTCTCCATTCCCCCAAACACCAAGTTTTTAATAAAGACAACCTTGGATACCACTGCAGTGCTAATAAAGATCAGGCTGAAATGCCAAGGGTGCTGCAGTATGCTTGATGAGACCCCCATCCCAGTAGAAACGAGCATTTATTTAAAATCCAGCTGAGAAAATGCAAAGCTAAATTTTATAAAACTTTCTTCACATGTTATATATATAGATCCAACAAATAATAACTTATCAGAAGTAGTCATCTATTCCATTCTGCCAATTTAAGACTACTGCTTTAACATACTTTCCAGAATTTTATCTAATACTGTTCTAAACAGTATTTTCCACCAATTTCCTCTAGTACTATCATGGAACTACATATATTTCATTCCATCCGAGCTTTATCTGAAGTCCACATTATCTGCACATCTCAGTCATTCACGTTAAAAGTTTAATCTGAAAGGCTCTTCTGAACTTCTTTCAAACTTTAGCTGCTCAGATAAAATCACCAATGGAAATGTTATTTCCTTCTTTCACTCTACTGTATTACCCTGCTTGGATGGAAAATAAAATTCAAACCCACTGCTCAACTCCAAAAGTGCAGCAACAGGATACGAAAAGGTACAGGCTGCTTAAAGCAAAACTCCCAGGTGCTCCATGGACACCCATCAAATCAAGACAATCTCTCAGCACTCTTTGAAAATTATCTTCATCTACATTAATGCTAATGAATCGGGAGCCATATATCAAAGACTGCACTGCCACAATTCATATTTACAACATACCACACAGAGGCTGTTGTGCATTCAGGATGAAAGTATAGCAAACAAGGTGTACACAAAACCGAAGTTCAAGAGTTTGAGTAAAAAACCATAATCCTGAAGTAAACCTCTAGAAGACATAAAAATGAGCCACAGGTTTTAGGCCAAAATTCCTAATGCTTTTCTGTCATTAAAGAAACTATGATGTTAAAAATACACTAGCTAAAGAAAGAGGCTACATACACTCTTTCACACCTACCCATTAGAATACAAATGTTTATTCTTCTTAAAAACCAGGCAAGTCCAGCAGAGGTTGCATTGAGCCATCTACAGGAGGATTTTGCCCTCCACTGTACACTACTAAAAGTTCAAGTGTCAGTGTGCACGGGAAAAAGATACGCAATTCCTCTCCTTTATCCCATTCCCTGCTCGTTTTCCCCCACCCTCCCCAAAGCCTGACAATACTGCATGGGGAATCCCTCTGCAAACAAGAAGCCAAATGGTTCATTTTTGCGTGGACTGAGGAAGGTAGAATGGGGATGGTCTATTACCCTGCTCCACAGTCAGTAACCACGGGATAATAATCTCGGCCTTTTCCATCACACGACCTCAACACCTTCCATGGAGCTGTGCCTTCCCTGTGCAGTGCAAGAGTTTGCTAACCTCTGCAGAGAAACAACATCTTAAATGGTTTGAGGACAAAATTGCATCCTTATAGTCTGCACTGAATCCTACTAGGCTGAGCTTTAGGGCAGTATGAGAGATTTCCAGCTCCTGCTGTCAGAAGAGTTCTCTTTCAGTAGATAAATAAGATTCCAGAGTTGTCAATCAGGCATCTCTTGCCAGCGTGGAATTTACTTTTTAGGAAAGTTGTAACAAATGTAATGTGATCAGGTACTAAATCAATCATCCAGATTTTTGGCTCCTGTTGTTCACATGTTAAGCTGTTATCAGATCGTTGGTTATGAAACTACAATTTTAACCCTTAAGTTCCAAAAGAGAACCACCCAATGAACACATGAATAATCATGCCTAAAGTACAATCTATTATACTGTTCTAGTGTCAGTCTAATCCTACAAGTAACATTTATTTTTTATGTTCCTACAAGTAACATTTATTTTTTATGTTCCTTACCAAGTGGAAAATGTAGCCTATGCGAAATAACAAACATTAATTCCCTTACAAAATTCTTCATATTTATTTTTTTAAAACACCTCAACTACTTTGCATTGGATTTTAACGTTTTTTTATCCCCTTTCTGCCCATTTCTCTTATTTTTGCATCACAAAGCAGAAGTATCACACTTTAAAGAAAATGCAGGGACACAAGTCAGAGGAGGACTGCAGGGAACAGAAACAAGGGAGAAGTTAACAACTGCAAAATGCAATGTACTTTATGGCCTCCTTGATGTCACCTCTTCTTTAAGATTGTCGTTTAGTAATAGAGGGCTGTGTCCTATTAATAGCACGGGAGATTGAAGCTAGCCAATGCAGGAGGGTAGACCAAAAGCAGCATCCAAAGTAGGAGGTCAGTAAACGCCAATAATAAACACAAATGGGCCTGGAGCCTCCTGAGCTCTCTGTGGAAGAGCAGCAGCTCTCAGCAGCTTCCAGTTGTTTCTGCACTGTAAACACATGGGAAGGAATAAGCTGTCAAAGCCTCCAGGTCTTATGACCACCTCCATAGCCACACAGAAATGGATTACGAGGTGCTATGAGCATGTAAATGTTCTCTGCTCAACCCATTCCAATTACTGCCGGTGCCTTCCACCTGCTCCTCAAGAAAAATTAGACATAAATCACCTCTTGCCTTATCAACTGCAAGCAGAAATTGCAACAAAGCTTACAGAAATCAACAGAAGGGTATCTGGTGCCCAGTCAAGCTGGTAATGCCTTTTAGTTGTAAACTAAGTCTGGATCTGAATTAACACTAGAACAGCTTTGTTGTCATAATAGCTGAAAAATCATTGCATCAAAGATCCACTTAATATATTTACACTGCAAACACCACCATGAAATGCAGTTTGTCTTTCAGAAGCCAATGCAATGAACTGAGCCCATAACTCATAATTTCTTCATTTCTACCATAAGCTCCCAGATGCAACAAAATATATTATGATACATGTTGAAATAAAGTTAAAACCCAGATGTGTTTTGACCTTGATATTGTCCTTAAGTTTGGACTTTAAAAATATCTGATCTATATTGCTAAGCATGTTAATTTTAAAATACTGTCATGTAAAAAGGGCAAACAATAGTTTCTAGCTCCTTTATAAATCTGAGCCCTGTTTACCCTGAAGCACTGAATGAGGCAAAGGCCCTGTGGAAAGCCAGCACAAAATAAAACACAGGCTCATGAAGTTAAGAATTGGTGGCATACAACGCATGCCAATGAGGCACAAGCATAAGTTGTCAGCAGCTGGCTTTTATTAACTTCTAAAGTTGACCTAGGAACTTTTATGTTACAAATATATTATTTCACAGCACATCAAAGCTCCAGTAACAGTCAGAGCTTTAAGTAGTGCCATGTACTTCTTGCTACAATGACAGCATGAGCCACTCTGGAGCATGTTTGCGCTAGCTTGCTTCCTACCCTTCCTGCATTTGCTCACATTTGGCTCTTTTGTTCCAATCTATGCACCTTTCTTACACTGAAACACATTGTAAAAGTGAGCTATTACTACTGTTGCAGCACTGGTCGCAAGTTACCCTTTTCTCTGCTTTACTGCTAGCCCAGGAAGAAAAAAAAAAAAAAAAACCAACAAAAAATCCACACACCACAAAACACACAAATTCACATATAAGTGATAACCTTGGAGATATTTTTAGAACAGATCAACTCTCATGGTTTTATATCTGTTAATTCCCTGTGTTTATTGATAGACTCCATAGCTTTTTACATCATTAGTAAGCTGAAATTAGTGTTTATAGACAGGCATACATTGAGTTAAAAAGAAATACTAGAACCAAATGTAAAATTAGACCACAGAATGTATGTCTGACTTAAGCTGATCATTATTTCTGGTATCACAGTTAAATGGAGAGCTAGTTACAGCCTGACATGCCATTAGAAGCAATAAAAGCAGGGGTCAAACTAAGAATCTTACATGTAGCAATCAAACTGGAAAAAAAAAAAATACACATCACTCATCATCATCTATTCAAGCCAATAAGAGAAGCAAACACTGAGATACTCTCTTTTAGCGTATTAGCCCTCCCATTCAAGAGTAGATTCCCTGATCACCAGATTAAAGGGCATGAAATTTTTTCTGCTTACAGATAAGAATTTAGGATTTTGTTCCACCCTAAATGATTCTTATTTGTCAGATATTTGCTCACAACAGTCCTTCTTAGCTGTATTCTAGTTGGCAAATGTTAAAGTAAAGACCATGAAACAGACTCAAATAAATCAGAAAGAACCAAATATATATAAAAAATAAATACATAAGCAATTATATCCTTGAAAAATCAAGAAAATAATATTTTGGGGTTTTCCTCTCAAAAAAAGCAAGCAGTAAACAAGAAGTCCTCTCCTGTATCCAGGTTTGCTTGAGGCTTTGGGGTTGTTATACTCACTCTTTGGAGTTTTCTTTACAGAGTGAACTGCTGTAAATATACCTAAGTCAATTCAGGTGCCCTCTCACAGCAAGGAGATGTAATGCTTTTGTCCTCTGTATCACTTCAGCTGTTGGACTCACCACTAGGTGATGGCAGGACCTCCAAAGTAACAGCACATCACACTTCACTGGCAGGCTCATGGCTTCACTTCTGCCAGCCCATACAGAAATTTCACCTCGCTGTTTCTGCTAAATCCCAGGTCTCTGCAGGGCCCTCTGCACTAATGGAGAGCCTAGGAACACCTAGGAAAAAGTGCCTCAAATATGTTGATAGAGAGAGAATATTTCTGCTGAAAATCTGCATCACCTCATTTTCAGTTATTGAGGTTGTCTTCATTCTTTCCTTCCTTCTCTTTTTTTTTTTTTTTTTTTTAAAAAGACTGGTGTTGTGCTAAAGCTAATGGATAGCAGTGATCACAGATAAATACCCCAGCACATACATCACAACAGTAGCAACAATACAATTGCAAGAGATGCAGAATAAACTCAGGTGGCAGAACAAAAAGCAGACCATGATTACAATTAGCAGAATGCAGAACTTGAGATTTTACAATACCCAATAGCCTATAACAGGATCAAAGGAAAGATGAAACTGTCTCAGCATATAGAAGAAAGACAACACTTTACAATCGTGCTGAATCAACATGTTAATCTCATAAATCGTGATACAGAGCTACAAATAAAGTCAGACGGCGTGGTGACTTGTGTTAACTTCCTCCCACTTCCTATTAGAATTGAATTTAAAAAGGCTTTTGATACTTAGCATAAGTATGTAATCATTCCTCATATTTATGAAATCAAGAAATATGGGGAAACCCAAACCAATTTATTTGATAGCATTTTTCTCAGAAAATATTTTGTCAATCATTTTAACTAGATTTCTCAATCATTTTACTAGGAAGAGAAAGGTGCATATATTTGTCAGTTGTACTAAGAAATTCCTAAGATTAATTAAATGGTTATCTCAGAAAAAAGTTGTTTTATTATATGTAAACTGTAGATGTGCAGTAGGCACCCTGAAAGACTTCTCTAAACACAGAATCTACATATCTAGCATAGAAATGGAACTGTTACTACACATAGATACATTTCAACACATAAAAGTAGAAATTATGAGGATCATACAGGACAGGAAAGGGTGAATATGTGGACAGAAGAACTATCCCTGCTATATTTAATTTTCCAGTAATATAACATCCATTATGTATCTGATATCAGTGGTATAAGTGATTAGGTGGAAGTTATGTCATAGTTGGAAAGCATCTCCTGAATTTGGACTTGGGAACTGAAAGCTCTCCACAGCCTTCTGGCAGCAAGAAACATACCCACCGAATCAAAGGCTCTCTGCTAGACAGAGAGGTCAGAATTTAGTGTTAATATTCAAGGCCTAGAAGTCAAACTGGACTTTTTTTCAAAGACGCCAAGAATTTATATATCTCTCCCAAAACCAATGAGAACAAGGGGGTTTAGCTGACATCTATGAAGATAGCATGTTTATCCAGTTTAGACGTGGATATAGGAACTCGAATAACTAAAGTGAAATTTTGGTTAATGGAGATATATTTCATCCCTAGGTTTGGGGTTTTTGTTTTGTTTGTTTTCATTTTCATCAAAACTTTTATGATGCCATTTAAGTGGGGGAAATTAGTGATTTCATTATGTAGTATAACTGATAGGATATAATACTAAATCCAGGAAATTATTTTACCAATATCAGCTGCAGTGAGGACATACCCATCAGACCATAAACACGTAAACAAGATTATTTGCATGAAATAGATCTGTTGTATCATATTATGAAATATTTACAGCTCAACCAGCTGGAAGTGTACACAAACTATTTGATATCTGGGTAGCATGATTCAGGGAGTCTACAACTATGAAGAAAATTATTTCTAAAATAGGAACTGAAGTAATGCTTTTTAAAGCGGCCATCACATCCTATGGAGAGTCAACAGTTTATACAAATTTTAAAAATACAAATGACATTGTGCCTAGTACAAGAATCTTCACGGGAGGCAAAAATGTGACCTTCTGCAGAGCATCCTTTTTGAAGGCATAACTGCTTCCACAGACATGGTGTGAAGAGCTGTTTGTCACAACCTTGGTTTCAACACCATACCATGTATTCCCAATGTCCCATCAGGGGCACTTTCTTCATTTTCTTTTAAGCAGAATAAAGCAGTTATGACATTAAATCCCTTCATGCTTAGAATGAGAATAAACGAATCCAAAACATCCTTGCACCTTTTTTTCCCCACCTCTGGCAAGTACTGCTAAGCCACATGGCTCTACACATGAACTCTTGTCAACAGGCTGCTCTGAAGCTGAAATTCTGGATGACATGCTAGGCAAGGTGATCCACAAATGAGTATTAGAGACATTTTTAAGAATTCATCTTATTTACCTTCCCTTAATTACTGACATGCTGAAATTGACAGCTTCATAAATATTCTAATCTACTTTCTAAAATGTTTTAAGAAGTGACACAAAGCCTTCAAATCATTTTTCTTAATGTTTTGAACTGTACAACTGCAGTCACATTCTTTCCCCTAAAAGAGTTCTTTGTATGCCCAAACCCCACAAAGAATAAAGCATTGAATTTAAAAGAACAGCTGAAAATGTGTTGTCTGATTTACGGAAGTTGTCACTGAAATTGATCCGCATTCCTGAGAACACTGTCTTATAATGTAGAAAGCACTGCAGCAACACTAATAAAACGTTCCTTGCGTACCCCTCCTCAACAGAGCTATATGGCAGGCTATACAGATATCCAGCTCTTACAGCAAGCCAGTGATGGTCAGTTATTCCTCCATATTCCCAGTGTAGTAACAGTCCACTGAAATCAGAAGGAAAACTGACACAAGGGCTCTGTTGGAGGAAACAACAAAAACCCCACAAAATAAATGAAAACCCACCTCTCCAACCCTCACTAAACTATACCTAGAATTAAGAAAGAAGAAACAAAAAGGAAGTTCAAACCTACAAGAAGGTGACTGAACTAACCTCTGAAGATGTCTATGGTGGAAGGCAGGTGTTGCCTATGCTGGCTTCCTGCAACAGCTCCCACCATGTTCTGCAATCACTCATGCAGGGAAAACCTGGAAGCAGCCTCATACACTTCTGGGCACTACTCCAGCCCGGGGTGCTTGAGGTGGGGTGGTCCCAGCTGTGAGAGACAGACTGTGCTGGGTATAAATGCAGCTGGCTTGCCCTGATCACTCCATATGGGATTATAAAGTTCCAGTTTCGAAACAATGCATGAAACACCTCTGATGGCATTTTTCAGATGCCTTTGAAGTATTACGGGAATTTCTAGTACTCAGGGTCAGAAGAACAGCTCTAGAAGAATGTGTTTCCTAATTGCAGTTAATGCACACTAGCTATTTTACAAAAAGAAATAACCAAATAACATCCCATTACACTCATATGCAGTCACATAGTACTTCAGATTTTTCAGACAACTACCTTAAATAGAAGGAAGCTGCTCTGCCCAAATTAATATAAGCATGTGCAGAAAATTAACTGGCTGTCTAGGTGCACTGTGGAACAGAGCAAGAGTGGCACTGCACACTACAAATGTAGATATTGTGTTTCACCTCTCGAGAGACAATAATATAATTCTTGGGCTTTCATGAATGTTTAGTAAGTCTGCCAAAGGACTGCAAGTCTGAGGGTAGGCAGAAGGTAATTTTATTACATTAATAGGAGTCATAACACAATTTCCAGTATTTTTACGCAGATTGCATTTTCATACTACAGCTTAGAGCAGAGGGTAATATTGCAGCTCTAATAGGATTTATATAAGCAATAAATGCTACCCAAAACAGTAGGGTTAAATCCTGCAACCATTCAGCACCTACGCTATCTTCCTAAAGGAAACATGAATTTTCTTTTAGACAGTAAGAGCTCAGATCTATCTTCAAACTTTAAAAATCCATTACTGCTCCCCAGTGATAAATTGGTAATTGAAGCAGTTGGGTTGGCGCATGAATAACACTCTGATGTTAGATAGCTTCCCAGCTCTCAAAAACATGGAAGCCTTTAAGCTTCAGCACTTTAACATACTCTCTGGAGAGCTGATACAGGAAATCATCAGGAAAAAAATTCCTGGTACTGGCTTCAATTGCACCTCAGCAGAACTCTTTCAAGTTCCACAGTATGGAAATTGGTTTTGCCTGGTGCTGCTATGGCAGCCCCTCGGGGGCTGCAGGCATGTTATTACGTTTAATTTGCTCATGTAGAAAAACTAGTTCTGCAGCTGCCACTATATCCAACGTTAGACTTTTAACTTTTGCATTTTAACAGTCTGCCTGGATTTGGAAAGAACACAGAAAAGTGAAAATCACTATTTTATTCTGTCTGTAAGTGAGCTAGGGAAAGAGAAAAAGGGGTGGAGGGGGTGGGTTTGATGCATTCATTTCACTTTCATTCCAATAAATGTAAACTACTCCTAATCTTGATATGTTAAACTAATTAAATATATGTGCCTAAATAATTTTAATGTCCAGCATTAATAAACAGGAAATATTTAAAACCTGTATGATCTTCCTTCATTAGTTGTTGCACAGCTTGTATTATTATTAAATTACTGTGAAGTCTCTGCATACAGAACTAAAAGTGCCCTGCCTTGGTTTTGGAATTTAACAGCATAAGATACTTAGCAGATTTATCTCTATCTATGTCTTTCAAGACATGTTCCTTCTTTTAGCCCCTTCATGCATCTCTTCTCCACATCTGTAATATATGCCACAGTGCCCTCTCATGGATACTAAACACCTAACAGGAGAAAAAGTGACACTACTAGACCTGTGGGATCACATAATTTTCATCAAAAACCTAACAGGTTAGTTAAAAAGCCACGACAAGGGAAGATCTCCTAAGTGCTGACATAATTCACTACCATAAGTGTTCAACTTTGCATTCACAATCATTACTGAACCCGCAGAATTTCAGGTAAAGGCAACATTTGAAAACTGTTCTGGGGTGGAGATCCATAGCCAAATCTTCCCCTCAGATATATCAGTATCAAATCCATCACCACAACTTTCACAAGCTATTCTAACCTCTTCCAGGTGTGTCTTCAAACCAAGTCCCAGCTATTCCATAGTCTCCTTCATTTCATCCTCATGAGTAGCATCATACCACACAGTACATCCAGGCTGTGCTCTTTGCCAGGAGACACTACAGTAATTCTAGCAACAAGTTATACAGCTACAATTACCTTGGAGAAATAAATAAATTTGTCTTTTTAAATTTCAGCTTCTCAAAGTATTTAAAGGATCATCAAACCCAATAGGAAAACAGATTATATTTATCAAGACTGTACAAACAGTTATGATGGACAAGTAACATATACAGTTGCATATATACTATTTTATTCAGGGAAGAAAATCTGTTAAGTAGAATTTTTTAGGTCTGTTAATGAGAAAAATAAGCAATAGCATACAAATGACCAAACTTGAAGTAGAAGACAAACACGGGCTTTGTCCTTTCCATAGGCCACATACCTTGTACCTGTCACGAACCACCAGGATATCAACAGAATGGTGTCACCTTTTATAAACATCAAATAAAAGTGTTTAATTGCAGTTTTGGCTATAATGCAATAACAGTTTCATTAATAGTTTGGAATAGGAGTGTAGGAGTTTGGAAGTACTCAGTTTCTACAAAAACCTGAATTCAGTTACAAAAAATTTAAAAGTACTGAAGTATTTAACGAAATAAAGAGAAAGCACTAACGTCATTATACACTGAAAATCAAACAAAATGCTTTATGAAACAACTACTACAAATCTTAAGTAAACTAATAAGCCCCCAATAAAAGTACAAATGATAAGGCACTTTTCTGTAATTCACAATTATTTCTGCAATCTGTATTACAAAAACATGAACAATCTGGTGTCACTGCAGGTACAAAAAAGTGATCTGCTGTTAAATTATAGGGCAATTATTTAGATCATATTTTCAATGCAGAATATTTAAAGCAACTCATTATATGCAGAATTGGAAATAGTTTTAAAACTGTTTTGGTTTGGTTTTGGAAATCAGAAGCTTCTGACATGATAACAGAAATAGGTCTAATAATTGCTTGACTGGCTAAAGACAGAACATCTGGCATTGGACTTAATAAATGTAAACCATCTGAGCAGGCTGTAGAATGAAAAACGGCTACAAAGGTACAGGATATTTTGATCACAATTTAGACTACTGTTGGCATGTAACACATACAAATTAAAGTACAGTTATTCAATGTCCTAATTTCCATGTTCTGTTTTGGCATATTACAGAGTTAGAGCAACACGTATGTCCAGATGTAATCCATTTATACATATATGGATGTGTACATGTGTGCGTGGAAATATTGCAACATTTAAGAAAATTTATCAAAACCAGGAATACAATATTCACAGCTTGGACCAAAAATTGTCTTCATTCCTAGAATCTGTTAGAAAAAAATAAAAATCTCACTTCTAAAACTGTTTTCTCACAGACAAGAAGCTTCTGATGTTAGGTTTGCCTTCAAGGTACATTCTGCACATTCATCAGAGATAGGGAAACCAAACTATGAATTTCTAGTAAAGAGTTCATTTTTAAAAATATGCCATATAACAACTTAAAATATCACTATATTATAGGAAAGAATTTTAATGCTGGTAAAGAATTTCTTGTATGGTGAAGAAAATACAACTAATGCTCAGGCATGGCTATTTTTTTTAAATATTTCTATGCACTGATTCTGTTTCTTACATTCAAATGCATAAAGCCCACAGCAGGCAGTTAAACATAGAATAAGTAAAAAGCAGTGAAGAAGTTAAAATGAAGCCTTTCATTTAATCCTATAGTCAGGAGCCAAAACCAGACTCATTAAGTGCAATTACAAGATCTCTTTCTACCTTGCATGAAGATGAACCATTCTTGGAAACAGGCTAAGAGAATGTGGCAAAAGTTCACATAGGACAAATAAACCTTTTTAGTCTAGTGAAAAGTACATTAAGGGTAGTCAGGTTTAGGTGAAATATTCTAATTCATGGACAAAATACGCTTCCAAGACAAAATATACTAGGCAAAGATTTTCTATTCATATATCAAAAATATAAAATGTTCATATGAAAATATGCAAAAACACTGTAGGTTAAATTCCAACACACATTAAAAAAATCAGTACCTATCTGAATTTCCATTCATTTGACCTGAGGATCTTTAATTTGCTCTTCAAAAATAATTCAAGCAAGTCCGAATAGATTGCAAGAGGAATCCTACCTGATTTAAGTGTACAGGTTATGAGGGAACAGATAAAAAATTATGAAGGGGAAAGAGTAAAAAGCATATTAGCCCAAGCACGTATAAATTCTGCTCTTTAAGAATCTGCCATTTAAAATACTTACTCAGAAGTGGCACTTAATAAAGATCAGATTTCTAGCTCTGGACAACAGATTGCACAGATATTGGAGCTCAGCTAGTTCTCCATAAGACACTAATTCCCAACGAAAATATTTCCCACAAAAGGAAACCACATCAGACATCAGATGTCTTATATAGGACATGCTGGTTTGTTGTGTGGGAAGAGAGTGCTAAAGTTATTACTCAGTCTTGCACTTGCATTTTATTTAATTTGGAGATGAAGCTAAAGAGAATGGTGACATTTATGTCAAATGCTGGTCAATCTGCATTTATTAAGTGTGAAACTTGGTTAAGAAACAGCAATAGACTTTGATTCTAGATCACAAAAATTATATCCAGTAGGCTCTTCAGGAGACTGCATACAATTTGTACAACTCTCCAGATTTAACATAGACTCCTCTAATGTCTCCTTGATGTTACTTCAAAACTGAATTTAACGGAAAAGGACATTCCCCCAAAATTAACATCTTTGTTATCGACTGGAAGCACTCAAGGTAAACATTATGCTGTGGCTTTGAAAACATCTTCAATTGCACAGAGCAAGTGATACTCTGGCAAAACCTTTCAAGTGTTCCATGGAAAGAAAGTATCAAGTGACTTCTCATAAACCATGACCTAGACTTCACATGTTCTTCATATTGAAAATGTTCTGAAAAACAAACCAGGCAAGCCAGTTCAGCAGGGAGTTCCTCTTACCTTTCAAAATCAGACTCCAAGTTCAATTCTGTAGCCTGCCCCCTTTTCTGTAATGTATCTTACATGAACAGCTATGGTAGATAAAGAAATATTCTGGAAATGTTTGCAGATAACTAGTTTCAATTTCCCAAATAAGGAGCTTTTGTTGTTTGGGGGGTTGTTTCATTTGATTTTGGTTTTTTAAACTCAGTGCTGCCTCTGGGAATTTTGACATTCACAATTCTGTCAGCTACACAAGGAAGTAGTTCTTGAATGCATATTTTTGAGAAGGTAGATCCCAAATGTATTAACAGCGATATCACAACATAGGAAAACCATAAATGTAGCTTACATATCAGAAAAGCCTTTTCTTAAAACAACAACAATACAAGAATATTAACAAGAGGTTATAGGCACATAACAATAAACTACAAACCATGAATGAATCCTGCTAGAAGATTAAAGTATGACTACAGAGAAATAAATTATTATACCTGTCTATCCATCCATTTCCACAATCCTTAGAGCAGCAGTCACACAAAAGTAACTGCTAGCGATCAAAATAACAACAGTTCATCAACTGCAATATTTAGTCTTAGGTCATCTTTGAAATTTGGTGAGGCAAGTAATAAAGTCAGATTCACAAAAACACACTCAGAACGAAACAACACAGGGCAGAACTTTGCAGGATGGTGCAAAAATGTGTGGGACTCCCATGAACCCATCTGCTCAGAACTGCTGGTAGAGATCACTGGTGGCATGAGAAGATGGCAAACTCTGCCAAGGAAGGTTATTAGATTCCTTTAAAACCAGGAGAAATGCTTGCCAGAAAGTATTAGCATATAGGCCATCAAAGGTTGTCTTTGGAGAGGCTTAGCAATTTAGCTACATAAAGCCAAAGCTAGCCAAGAGAGCATTTTCAAGCTGTTATAGGTTACTCAAGAAATGCATCTCCTCTTCTACAATTGGACTGCTGCTTCAAGTATTGGAGCAAATAAATTCTTTTTCTGTTTATTTATATTGATAAACAGCTATCAATTACTTAAGCATGTTTAAATTCAAACGTTTCAACAATCCTTCTTCCTTTCTGTATGTTCTGCACTAAAAACCCGGACTTATTGTCTCTTGTTTTGTCACAGATTAGTTGGTTTTAGGTGACAGGAAAACAGATGACTTTATCCTCAAAGTGACATACTGCTAAATTTCAGCCTATCAAGCTTCTTTTGATCCTTCCAAATGATAGGACTGGAAAATAGAACTGCTAAGCACATCACCTGTCAAAAAAAAGCTAGACTTGTATTTCATTTTAATGTAGTCTGGCTGATACCTTAATATAATACATCTGTAAATCCCCAAGAAATTCAGGCCAGGCTAGAAGAAGCACTACAAGTAAGCATCTAATACAAGCAATGCTATAAAGTCACATCTAGAAAAACAATCAACTCTTGTTTCAGTGGTGTTTCTCAGTAGCTGTAGCTATGATTATTATGGTAAGAAAAGTGGCAACATCTGATAGTACATGAAGTAAGTTATACTGCCACAATAGCTGCCTGGTTTTCAGAGAGATAGAAGCTCTCCTATGGTGAAAACAGACAATACTGCTTCAGAGGAATGGCCTGCATTCTTTTATCTTTTGACCAGTATATAAAAAATAAATTAACTGCTAAATCCAGAAGCTTTATTACTAATGGCAATGGAATTATAGCAGTTTCCTCAGCCAAAGCAGTAGAATACCTATGAGAGTCATGGCTGTATCCTACAAAAATTGGCTGTAAAACACAGCGTTCTAGTTGTCCCCAAACTTCGTTTATAGTGCTACCATTTAAACTTACCAGAATGTACGGCCTAGAGTATTAATTTTGGAAATCACTGACCTATCACAGAAATGTCATGTTTGTTTGAAGATTTTTTTGGATTTGTACACCCACATCACTATGACTTAGAATTAAAACTTACCCAGTGAGCATGCTAAAGGTAGCAGAAGAAAATTCCAGCTGTCAAGATAACAGAGAAACCTATAACGGGAAGTGATCCCAGCAATGCCATCCTCACATACATTTTCAAAGAACACACACTTGGTGTTTTGCTCTCAAAACAGAATCTCCATTAAAGGTATTATATAGTTAAAAGAGTTTATCTCCAAATACGAAGTTTAGCCTTGGATCACAGACCAGATCAGAGTCCCACACTAAAGACATACTCGTAAAGTCTGTTCAGAAAGTGATTATGCCACATCTCTTGCCTTTCCAGAGGAAGACTTTTCAAAACAGTGAATATTCATAAATTCCTAAATGCCAAAAGAAAAAATACTATGAACATCAGATAATCTGTAAATAGCAGCCCGACCAAGTGGCGAGACACAAGGAAGAAGGATCAATAACCCTATTGGAAGATCTGTTAAATCTCCTTACAGAGCCAAGAAAAGATGAGATTCACTTTATTTCCTATTACTAAAGGCTTCACTTGCCATCAGTTTGGTTTGTAACACCAAGAGTTAATTTAGCTTACATGATCACCATAAAATGTTGAAAGGTTTTATCTGAAATGTTTGTATTATTCCTTACTACAGTATAAATAGAAAACACATTAATTAAACTATCTAAAAATATAATCTGGTAAAAGAGAATCTAAAACATCTTTGTCACATGCTCATCAATGGTAACCAAGCGCTTTTACATCTACTAGAGGATGGGAATCCTGTTTCAGTCAAGCAACAGGAATGATGTTTGTGGAACTAAAGTAGCTGCTGAAAAGCCTTTAACTTCCAGAGTATTTTCCTTTCCTTGTGTCCTGTGGTTCTGAAGACTAAAATGAAAACTATTTTTTGTCTTGTGGACTCCTACCTCTGGTTAAAAGCTCACTGACACCAGTCTACCACAAATGTTTGCAGAATCAGTCATTTCAAAGAAAATTATGCAAAGCCATCCTAGAATGTGAAAAGGGCAAATATATTCTATTGCTCCAAACAAAAGCAGCATCAAGTAGTGTCAATATTTTTAGTCAACTGTGTTTAAAGATATCACTGATTTTTTTCTGCTTATCCCAAGCTTTAACAACATGAACTGAAGGTATTTCCTGCAGAACAGAAGAGGAATTCACCTCAGGCAAAATATTTCCTTTTCTTTTCCACGGATGTATAACCTGCAGCAATAATCTCTGATCATTAAAAGCTATATATGTTTTATCTGTGTATAATATTTTATTATAAAGCTTTTCTACTACCTGGATATAAATATCACACATTAGCAATAATCAAGGAGTAAGCACACTACATGCCTGTCGAAGGAAGTCATTAAAATACGACCGTATTTTTAAATCTTTCAATAAATACAGGCTGAGTACAACTTTTACAGTAAATAACTACTTTGATTTGCCATAAATACACTCTTGCATACAATTACAGTAAAACAAGGGAGCTTTGTAGTAACACTCAAACTTCTGATAAGCTATTGTCAGAAATACCACTAAAATTAACCCTGTTGATTTTCAATTACTGACATGGAATGTATACTAAGTACTTTCTGTTTAGGTTCAAATAACTCATTGGACATTTGGAAAGGACTGTCTTAAAATTTTATGATTGACATTTCCTGATAGACAAATATTACCTACAACTAACAAAGAAGGAAGTGGTACTTAAAATTAGATACATAGGAAGCAAATAAAAAAAAAAATGTTTTGCTCAAACAGCTGTTACCAAATGCTTGTGGAAATACACACACTGAAGAATGATATTAATAGTAGCTGCAGATGGTTTTTAAATTCATCCATCCATTACAGTTAAGTGACCCATGCAAAGTGATGATATGAACAAATGACAAAAAGATACTGACAGTCACAGAAGCCAACGTGCAACTACAGAAGATCCTCAGAGAGCAAAGCTCCATGTAGTTGATGGAAGCAAAGGGAACCACAGCTCACTGGCATGAGCCTGAGTATTTGACCATAATTTCTTGGCATGTATGCTTCAGCATCTGCTGAGTTTAACTATATTTCTGGGAAGTTAAATAATTTATGAATTTGGCTGGTATTGAAAACTTGTATAACTTTCAGTTCATAACCCTATATTTACATCTTATAAATTAAGCACTATGATAAATGGTGTACCTGCAAATTTCCATTCTTGTCCTCTGCGGAGCTGCTTGTTATTTTATGTTGTTATGCTTAACACAATGCACATAGAATAACATGACATTTATGCTGTAAGTTATCCTGATGTCCTAGGAGGATTAAAACGATTCCATTTTCCCAGCTGAAAAACACCCTGAAGTTTGGTTGCTTCTTTTTTGTTGGTTTGTTTTGTTGGTTTGTTTTTTTTTTTTTTTTTACAAATGAATAAGAAAATCCTCAAACTAAAATTCACATTATAATAAGCTTTTGCGTACATGCAGGTATTTTTACAAACCGTTCCCATGTCAGGGTTTGGAGAAACAATCATAGCTGAATATTCCATTTGCAGTCCTAGAAATATATAAATATAAGCATAGTTCTCTTCAGAATTTGATGGCAGCAGGTCTGCTAAGGTGGCAAAGTTTTGCAATATATTACAAGCCAAAGAATCAGAAACTGTTATCAGAGGGAACTTATTAAAGGATAAAAATCCTTGAATCAAAATAAGTTTTGCAATATTGCTTTTAAAAAGATGAAAACAAATACTTATTTGATTCTGGTCAGGGAGCTGTGAATAAAGAATAAGATGTACCACAGTTTTGATGAAAATACAAAGACTGGTAAGTGAATTACCTGTCTGATTTGGAATGTAAATTAACAAATTCAATAAGTTGAGAAAGAAAATTCGCTGGGCTCTGGTCCACATGATCATTAAATGTGCCATCAGTCAGCATAAACTTCTATGACTTGCAAGCTAAATGCTATTTCAAACAAGTTTCTTTCACAGACAATTTCTCTTTATTGCTAAGAAATGTTACTGCTAAGAAGCAAGCATATTTATCAGCAACGCCTAGCAATGTACAGCAAACAAGAACTTGGTGTGACCAAACAACTGATTTGTTTTGAAAAAAAAGTAATTGAACACTAACTTATAGGAAGTATGTCCAGGTTTAGAAAACTCCCACTTCAAACTCATCCAATTTTTAAATTTTTTTTCAGGGTTCCTCTTTATTTCACCTTCAACATTTTTTCTCTTTTTCATTTTTGCTAGGAATTTGAAATGCACGAAAGGCTGTTGAACTCAGGCTAGAAGACCAACTTATTGTTTAAATTAATAAGTGCAGTGTTCTTAAGAAATAATTTCCTGGTTACAGAAACACTGTGCATTCTTTTATGAGCGTTTGCTTAACTTTGTAAGAAAACAACTCACAACATATAAATTTACTGAGTCAGAGACACATTTAGAACCGCTGGCCAGAGCTTTGATCCCTTAAGAAAGAAAAGTAAGTACAAAAACAAAAAGCAAGTTTCAGGCTCATTACTATTCCCTTTCTAGCACCAGAAGGTTTTGAGACAATTTGCTCAGGCAATCATTTACTAAATAGCCGGATAACACTTAATTAGATCATATTATGCATTCTTAAGGTTATATACAGAAGTAAATTAAGAAGTTGAATCTCAAATTGCTACAAGGTAGCAACTCTCTTCCGATTCCCTTTTTGTGCTACCATGAGAGGCCAAGATACTGGTGTGAGTCCATCGCATCCCCTCAAGGTACTCCTTGGCCTAAGCTCCTTCATCTAAATTGAAAGAGGTAAGCAGACTCTCACAAGATTTGACATAACTTTTCTTGTTAATCTCCATTTATCCAGAAGTTTACTCATGCTATCAATATAATCTGAGTTAGGCTTTTCCAGCACCAGGAAGGAGGGTCTAAACAAATTTGCTACGAGTTTAATAAGCATCACACTTTAATTCCCGCCCCTCCTCCCCCCCCCCTTTTTTTTTTTTTTTACTTATAGGTTTGCATGAGACCAATACATGCAATTTGGAAAGAAATACAAAAATCTATCTTCTACTGAACAACTCATCATCACTCTACATGCTCCATAGTAACAATACTTTCAAAGGTAAAAATCTCAAGTTAAGCATATTTATACCGGAAAATCAAGAACATGGTTCCAAATCTCTATACTACAAATATTTAAAGCATATCCAATATTATAAGCAGAAAAGAAGAAATGTATCTTGCTATTATCGACATGGGGCTTTTCAGTTGTCTTTGATAAAGTAGTATGTTTATAAGACCAAAACAGCAAAGTAAAGCTGAATTAGTAAAAAAAATACAGAAAAATACAGTGCACAGAAAGCAGAAGGGTTTGTACTGTGGCGAAAGGCTCACAGAATGGTGACAGAGAAGGGGAATAATGAAGAGAATGATGCTAGAGAGGAAAATAGGATTGGGAAAAAAACAACACACGGAAGAAGATGAAAAAATATTGTTTAAATTATTTATGTTCATTGGTAATATCAGACTTTTTTTTTTATACAATTGAAGATAGTTTTCAAATTCAGGTTATTTTACATAGGCTGGAAATACAGAACTAAAAGTCTCCTCAGCACAGTTTCTTTCAACCTCCTTCACTTACCTTCCCTAAGTACACTCTTCATGAAACTGAAACAAATTATTTGATGCAGAGGAGCGAAAATGCCAGGTCAAGATGCAATTTCCTTGTAACTACTTAAAAGAACGCTGTTTCTGCGTTTTTGTTCACACAACAATATTAATTTAATACTATGGTTCTCTTACAAAAATGGGCCATTTAGCATATTAACTGCAAAGCATCTACAAAGTAATGAGAAAACATGCTATGGTGAATTACTGTGTATTTACAGGACAACATGAAGTTATGATCAGTTACATCTAAGAATCCGGTCTACAATTTCTGTGAAGAACAAGAAAAAAAAAGTGCCGGGGGCATTTGACAAAAAATCCCGGATATGTTTCAAATCCTCACACCTCATTCTGCAGATACATTCAACTACATCCCATTATAAGCCTGAAGATCTGATATACTGGTGTTCTCTATAAAGCCAAAATAAATCCTTTACTGTGGATCCTCACTGCCCTTTCCTCACCCCCAAATAATTGCTTTCTTTAATGCTCTCTTCACCAAGAATAAACAGAGACTCAGTTTAAGCTGAAATGGAAGCCAAATATGACTGGCCTTGAGTCTTTTTTTTTTTTTTCCCAGCTCATCCAGAGTTCCTGTGGTAGAACCCATTAGGAGTGCATGAAAGCAGATAGCTCAAAGCCCACTTCGTTATTGGTGGATTTAAATACAGATTGCATATGAATGGCCCATGGATAAGTGCCTGTGAAAAACCCAGAGGAGAATAAGTGCTTGGGAGATTAAGAGATTTACTGTAACCTCTGTGAAAGCTGAACATTTAAAGGGCAGGAATTCTTCATTTTTCAGTCAGCAAATTTAAAGGCGCAGAGATTTATACATTATCTCAGCAACTAATTAAAAGCCCTCTATATGTGTATGAATATGTGCATACATATACTTATTTTATAAATCAGTAGACCTGTATTACTAACAGATTATGCAACTATTCTAGTTAGTAAAATTAATAGAAATGTTAGATGCCTTGATTTTTTAAAATGGCACTTGAGCTAGTTCATAGAATCACAGAATTATTCAGGTCAGAAGAGATCTTTAAGATGATCAAGTCTCAACAGTTCTCCATATTGCGCAAAATCTCTTACTGAAATGAGGGCAAATAGCTCCTTCTTCTTACTAGAACAACACATCCACAGTGAAAGAAACTTTATACACAACTTGATTTTGTAACTCTCCTCATTTTCTGCTTGCTTCATCATTTTTACCACCTATTACTCACAGGAAATGCGAACTTAGACACATTGAGGAACTGCTATGACAAACCTGTCAGATTTTACTTATAGTCATCTTGTCCAATTCTTCCCTTTAAAGCAGGAAAATTGCAAGAACACTGAAGTATTCATCTGTACAAACAGCAAACATCTGTTTAACTCCAAAGGTCAAATATAATAGTCACATACCTGAAGATCTTGCTTTCCAGATAAACCCACACCATGTACGGACAACAGCATACGCTGAGTCCATTCACTGCATAAACTAACCCTGCTCATGCGTTGCTGTTCCTGAAATTATGAACATTCAGGAACTGTGATAGACAACCAAATCTTTGAAGAGGAAATCTGACCGCAGATCTTTGCACATTCACCTAATTTGCTTGAGTGCTATGTATCAGAAAGGGTATCCTTTCTCTAGGCCATTCTCTATGACCAGGGTCAACAGCTGGCCTACCCTTCTTCTGTTCCTACCCTGTATTGCTCCCTTTCAAATTGTGGCCAAGGGCAATATTCTCATAAATACCTTTGATACAGCAAATCCATGAGGATTCTACCAGTGGGATTCATGTAAAAAATAAACATAGTTACATTCTTACACATCTGATCTTACCTCCAAAGGCGTTTTAAAAATCACTGATCGAGCACCTGAGCATTTACTCAGGGCAAATCCTCCCAGAGTTTGGCAGTAGAGGTTTCAGACAGTAATGAATTGCCAGGGGGGTTTTCCTAATTGTAAAAAGCCAAGAGTGTTAGGATCCTGTAGGAATATTAGGTCTGCTGAACAGTAAGGACTTGTTATTTTGATCTACACAAAGAAAAAAAAAAGCAAACAGAAAGAAGCTATAAACCTCTGTAAACATCATGCAAAAGTCACTGCCAACACTTAGTATTAACAGGAAGAATTAGGAATGAGTCTGAAAGGGAGCTTCCGAGGGAATTACTATATTGCAATTTAATTTGTTAAAAAATGTCTGAATGGCAAGTACCACCAATAAAGAAAAGCAAGGAGGAAAAATGGCTGCATAAAACATGAAATAAGTAACTTGATAATATTGTTTCTGTACTGAAGTTAACAATAGCAATTTGTTTATGGAAGAACAGAGTCAGAATATAAGGAGGTAATGTACTTTCATTCGCAGCACATACTGTGTACAAGCAAAAAGGAAAGTTTGACACACTTCTTCATTCCAGGGTAACTATTTGCGTTTAAAACAGTAAGATGCTTTAGAGACATAGGTTAAAAAACCCCCAAAGATATGAGCACTTCACAGGGCAATTCGTGGTTTTTGAACATACCAAGAACTTGTCTGTTTCTTACTAATGCCACAGAAACATTCTTCTAAATAAAGCCTTAATATTACCATACTGTGTACTCAGCACTGTTGCTAAAATACAGACATTTCCATGGTAAAGAGAGCAAGAGCAAAACAGAACACAACAGCGTTCAGAAAATAAGGGAGAGAAAAGCAATGCCATTCTTTTCCTCAGTCCCCCTTTTTTTTCTTTTCTTTTTTTTTTTTCACCCTTTGCTCCAGAGAACACTTTCCACACTCCCAAAGTGAATTTAGGCCAAAACGCCCCCAAAAAGCCTTTATTTTAGTTGTTGATCCTTTTGATGCTACCAGTATTCCGTGCTATTCATAGTATTACTCTAGAGTCCATGCATTAGCTCTGCCTTAAATAATGCTAAGGGTAACAGAATCCTCATCCTGAAGATTGCCAACATAGCAGATATAATATTACATTATGGTATTAAATAATTCCACAGATATCATGAAACTGCAAGCTGACAAATACGCTATGGGTCTTTTATAGTCCAAGAGTGTTTTTTTCTAGAAGAGTAAAAAGAGTCAGGTATGTTTTATATTTCTATATGAGAAAAGTTCCAAGGCTCACTGAACTTTATGCAAGGGGACCTGGCTTCCTTAGAAGAAATGTTTGATTCATCGTTCAGTACTTTAGGGTTTTAATAATGTTATCTAAATTAGGATAAATGCTTCTTGTGCTGAGCCAGGTACAAAGGGCTTTTTGCATTGCACGTTCTTGCTAATATTTATATGGGCTCAAAAATACAATGCTGAACTGGATTTTCTTGAAACATAGTTACAGTTATTAGGAACTTTATTTTTGTTCTTTAAGTTGTGTGGCATGGAAACTTTTTTTTAACTCTGGATTCAAAACAAAGCAGAAAATCAAAGTTATCATGTAGATACAAAAAGCTGAGAAAGGCCACAGTTTGAGGTTTCTCCCAGCTCAAAAATCAAGTAGTTCTCAGGCAACTGTTTCACTCAAGTTTTCCTCAGTTAAGGACTACGAATTCTTTTCCTAGGGTTCCTTGAAGGAGGAGGAAGCAAAAAATAAGAGTGTAGTAGGGCTTGAGAGAGTACTGGGTTTTTGCATGTGTCTTTCACTTTGTCTGGAATGAAAGAGCATTCTAACTTCCGCTAGGTAATCCACACCAACCTGCTGGCACCTGGCAGAAGGAGCCCACCATCTGAGTAGAAAACATAAGCACCAGGCATCCAACTGAATGTGAAATACGAATTCTACTAAAATTTATGGTAAATACTTTAATGTCTTCAAGACGATCAGGAAGCAAAAAATATTTTATATTCTGACAGGTTTTCAATTACTTTGACATACAAGAGAAACAGTTGCCTTCTCTATCACATAGTCTTCCCCGCAGCTGTTCATTTACTCATTCTAATAATTTTCTACACTTATATTTACTTCTGCCAATTAACTCTATCCTATAAAAATGAATTTTCATGCCTGATTTTGCCACCAAATCATGAAAAATCACTGATCTAGCCCCACCTAAATCCTACTATCCCCTCATTAGTCCATCTCCTCACGCTGTAGCACTGATCCCATTTCTCCTGCATAAAAGTAAGTTTGTTCAAGGTTTTTGATTAAACAGTATGGTTGAACCTCACATATCATTACAGTAAAGCGGTCTAGTAGGAAGCTGCTGTTGGCCTGATTACTGCCCTCAGCATGAATAATACCCTGCCTTTTCCATAGCGCTTGTTTGGGTTACAGTGGGTGGTTTTCAACCTTACACAACGTTAAGAGCAAAGGAGCCTTGGGCACTTCACTTTGTACGCAAAATAAATTGAGCGCATTTCAAAATCCATGTTGTGCTTTGTGTACGTATTCCTGTCTGCTTTGGTCTCAATAATGTTGTGAAATGCTTTATTATCAAAGGAATATAAAGGATGAAACAGATACAATTTGATTTCCCGCCCTGCCTTGTCTCCAGAAACTGCACTACAAACTCACCAGTCCGGTGCTTGCATGTGCTGCCTCAGCCCCCACATTTTAATGGCATCACTTTTATAGCAGGTGAACTGCAGAGCATGGAAATCTCTGTCAAAACACATTAACTAGAAATCCTTTGGGTATCCACAAACAGTGAGTCATGGTGACAGCTCTCTCTCTGGGTAACTCTGGGGATCAGCTGAGCTTGATCACTCGAGCTTTCTATGATGACACTTAATAACTATCCACAGGTAGCTGGTAAAAGAAGGAAGTAATATTATGAAGATCATTCTCCAAAGAAATTTTAAAAACAGTAGATATAGGAAAGGAAATTTGTTTTTACCAAAATATACCACAGATATCTTAATAGCACTATAACCACTAACTATACCACTTCACATCCCCAGTGGAAAAAAAAAAAAAATCTTGCATAAAGATATGATGTTCCAGTAACCCTGTCAACAACTAATATTCTCCTAGAGATCTGCCAAAAGTAGTAAAGTCTATTCTTGTTAAGTATTGGCTTACGTGAGTCATAACTTAATATTAATATTACCATGCGAGAGTGTATTGAATAGAAAAATACAAGACTTAAGAAAGGAAAGAAACTGTATGTCATACTAAGCAAAAGCAGGTACTCTGGACTACAAAATTTGCAGCATCAGTAAATAAAACTGAATTAGAAGAAATGCAACTCAGCTTTCCAGAGCCA
Organism: Coracias cyanogaster; assembly: GCA_033124195.1. Taxonomy (NCBI): domain Eukaryota; kingdom Metazoa; phylum Chordata; class Aves; order Coraciiformes; family Coraciidae; genus Coracias; species Coracias cyanogaster. Next base: position 65,188 of record JAVSBS010025826.1, read on the forward strand.
TAAAAAAATTAGGATGCTTTATTCCTATTGATGTTCACTTGAAAACATCATCAATATGATTTGACAAAATAAACACATGTTGTTTGAAAAATTCCTTTCAAAAAGAAGTTATTGCAGCTCTTCAGAAAAAAAAATCAACTGCAATTTTAAAAGATTTAGAACTAGCTAGCTTCTAACTACCATACAGACCTGACTCTGTGTACAGCACTGGAATTTTCTTCCAAACCAGCCCAAGAGCTAACATATTTCTATGCAGACCAAAAATAAACTGTGCCATCATTTGTGTGTGTGCATATGAACACATAATCATTGTACTCTGAAGCACACATACTAAAATTTAACCTGACCCTCTAGTATTCTACTAATGTGGTCAAGGATTTTGTAAGATAGGCTGTGTGCAGTATCAAAGAAACCACAAAACAAGCAAATTATTTTCCCCAGGAGAGATTTACAGGTATATAGCAGATTAAACTAATTTACAGTCCAAATTTTCAGCCTGTACCAAAAGACAATTTAATTTATAGGTATTTACACATTCCATACATCCAATCTTGCAGAGATAAAATTAAGACAGTCAGTCTGTCAAAATAAGCTCTTCTGGCTTGCAAATTATATAGTGGTGGTAAAATTTAAATGTTTCCATGTTGAATAGTACTGAGACTTCTATGCCAGCTATAAATGTATTTAGTTGGTTTGTTGTTTTTTGGGGTTTTGTGGGGTT
>JAVSBS010025827.1:0-10091 GCA_033124195.1 Coracias cyanogaster
AGCATCATGTCAAGCTGAATCTTAAAACTGTCCAGTGTAGGGGAATCCACCACTTCCCTTGAGAGATTATTCCAACGTCTAATTGTTCTTGTGGTAAAAAATTTTCTTCTGGGTCCAATCAGAATCCTCCCAGGAGTAACTTGTACCCATTACCCCTTGTTTTTTCCATGCGACTCCTTGTAAAATGGGAGTCTCCATCTTCTTGGTAGCTACCCTTTATGTACTGGTACATGATTATAAGGTCGCCCCTAAGCCTTCTCTTCTCAAGGCTGAGAAGAAAACCCAGTTTTCTCAGCCTTTCTTCATATGGCAGGTCTTCCAGCCCTCTGATCATTCTCGCGGCCCTTCTCTTGACCCTTTCCAGCCTGTCCGCATCTTTTTTTGTATAGCAGGGACCAAAACTGGCAACTTAGAAGCCATTGACCACAATAGTATTCAATGGTACAGTGTATCCATACATAAGGAATCACACTGTATGCTCTTTATTAAAGCCCAATTCATGGAATTTTATGATAGTATCTTTTTTGTTTCTGTGAACAAGGGAAACATCAGGTTACAGACAAAACCTAGAAAATCTGATCTGCAAGTACACTAAATATTCAAAGAATACTTTTAACAGAGCCATGTGTATAACTGATTATCTGACTCATTAGTTCAGAACAGTTAGGCCCGGGGTTGCTGTCTCTCAACTAGCTGGACAGTAATTAAGCTCAAAAATCTTTTATTTGTTGCATGTTTCAGAAGAACAATGAATACTTAGGCCATGATGCAAACAAAAGCTCAAATCATCACTCAAACTTCTATGCATGTTTTCCGTATTGGAAACCAGAGCAATATTTTTTGGTTTTTTTAACCAAACTTCTGAAATTCTGAAGTGTTGGGGTCTGCTGGCAGGTCTGTACTACGTCTCTAGCCTTCAGATTTTATTACAGATACTTTACAGAAAGGCTGTCAAATGCTGTTTGTTCCACTACCACAAAAGTAAATTTTTTAGGGCATCACACTGTATTTGGAGAGGAGACAGAACTGGAGCAAGAGCACTACAGTGGGAGCAGACTCCAGCAGCTCAACTCTTTGGAGATTGGCTCTCCTTGAGACTAGATTTTCTTTTAAACTCCCCAAATTTTCCACATTTCTGTGGTTGATCCATGTACAAAGACAAAACACTGTTGCAATCAAACAGCAATCTTTAGATTATTTTCTCGTAATTGCTTACAAAAGCCATAAGCAAAATTCACACCTGGAGATTTACATGTACTCCTCCACAGCAGGCTGTTGGAGAAAAATCACTAATTGTTCTCCCAGCCTGATACTGATAAATCCTACTAATTCCCAAGTTCAATTTTGTCCACTGCTGCCCCTGAGAAAGCATCCCACTATTCTGACCTTTACCTACTCTGCAAGAAACAGCTCAAGTGCCCTCTAGTGTGGTTTCAGAATATCTAGTCCATGCTTTTCCCACGTCTGTGGGATGAAATGACATTTTTATAGGTCTGTTGAATTTTATGACATAAGCCACTGTGACAAATTGACTGAAACATTTGCAGCGATTGTAATTTTTTGGCAAAATTGCTGAATGATAGATAGCTATAGTTAGTTTCACTGACGTAGTACTTGTTTTATCCCCAAATGCAAAAATGGACTAAACATGTTTGAATTTTTCATGACTGTTGTATCTTCTTATGAAGTGACACTGTTGTTGGGTACTTTTTCTTTATATAGATGGGTTTAGAGCATCACCATTCTGGAAAAAAATGTGCAGTCCTTCTAGTTACTTTTTCAGCTTCTTGTATTTCCAAACTTTTAATATGTATTTATCAAAGTAAATTTGATTTTTCTTTCTACTATATTTTTAGCTTTTTGACCACAATAAAAATTTTCTATTTGAATTGCTTTTGTAGCTGATTCAAACCTAAGAAATTTGGCCCTTTTAGACCTATTCACAGTCTGAATAATGAACATGCTTAGATCATCTCAGAGCATATGTTTCTGGAAGCTTTCCTGGTTGTGGTGCACAGTCTTTGAAAAAAGTCCTCCTGATAAGCTAATATACTTCTTTATCTTCAGTGGGGTGCACACCATGAAAGCTAATAGACTCAGGCACCAAATGGTTTTGTTTTTTCACAAGCTAAAGGTAGAAATGGGAAGAATACAGGCCGTGGACTAGTATCATTGTTTCAGACACTTTGCAGGGTAGTGAAATTCTCAGAACTGACTTGAAAGAAATGCCAAACATGCAAATATATGTTTTGGTCATACCAGTGGTCCATCTACTTTTATCAGTAGCTGCCAGGAAATGCTTAAGGGAACAGATTGAGAATGTAAGTGTAGGAACAAGGGGAATGCTTTCCTAGTATTAGCCTTCTGGAATTCCGTAATGTTTGTTTTAAGAAGAAGAGCAGGAAAATAAAATTTAGAGTGAGAATAATGGAAATAAAGGACAGTCCAAACGATCCAGCTGTGGAATTATTTCAAAGGAAGAGTCCTGTCAATTGGCTCAACTTTATACAAACAAATTTAAGCACTAGAACTGGGTCTCTCACATTCTCCTCTATGGTTCAGAGATGGTAATGAAACTCCAATAACTTTTTCCCCATTTTTCTTAACCACTTCATCCTATTCCATTCCTAATGGCCTTTTCTATTACTTCTAAGACCTGGGAAAATGTAGAAATCTATTTAAAACACTGGCAATTTTCCAATCAGCAAGAGCGGCTGTGGCTGGGATCAGCAGCTCTCCCTGACAGAAATCTTCTCTTCTTGTACACGTACAGTATCACATATGATTCCATCAAGGTACTTCCTTCTAATTTTCTGTTTCTTATCTTTTTATCCTTAGCCTTATATAGCATCTTGCCCCTGAACTCCTGCATACGCTCCATTTTCATGTTGTATATGTGTCTGTGTGCCAGTATGGACTTCGCAATAGTATTTTTCTCCTCAGATCATTGTGTATATCTTTATGTACACACTTTTGCGCACCTTGTAGTCTCTCTGAGTTGAGAAATAAGTGAATTCCCACATCATGGGAATTTTAGTCATCTTTAAAAGTCAGATAGTAACTAATTCTGAAGAAAACAATTTAGACATGAATCCTCTTTGTAAAACGCATGATATGATGACTGGAAGTTTTTTGAGGAACAAGCCCTGTTGTTGGTGCGATACCAATGTTACTGCTGAATAATTTTAAATCTTTCATTAAAACTGGCTGGATTTTTTCTCTGTTTGTGTCCTCTTAAAACACTTGCTTCATCAAATTTTCCTTTTTTAAAACTCAGTGCAAGTCGGGTGTGAGACTAAAGTTCCCCTTTTGTTTTCTGACTTCATGTCTGTGAATAGGAGTTCCTACAACATGCCTCGTTCTTGTCATTTTTATAACTATTGAACTTTATTTTTTTCTTGTCTTCAGTGGTAAGTCCTTGCATCAATTTGTTTGTATGACTGCTGGGCATAATGGCTTTCTCTTCATTCTTCTGACATTCTTTACACTGAAATTGGCATAAAGTATGAAATTTTCAAGGCAGAAGCAGAAAAGCAATGCCTCGGGGAGGCATTTGAATGCAAGAGCAAATCGAATTCTTATGATTGGAGTAAGGATCCATATGAAATAGGACCCACCTAGTAAAGTATGTCCTGTTACTGCCATGATTTTCCTTTTCCACACTGCAGATATTTTAATATAACAGTCCCCAGTGAGTGCTTCTCATAGGGGTTAGTAGGAATGGTTCTTGAGAAAAACATCAGTTACTATTAGCACCTGACTTTGAGTCTTAAAATCAAAAGTACTCGACTTTTCTATCCAGATATATGAACAGTTGAACACCTTTATGAGTTGCCAAATATATCTGAATTTTTATGAGTACATTTGCTCTGGGAGGACATTTTGTACATCTCTAACATGCCGGCAGCTGTAACAGATGCAACAAGTTTGTATAAGTATTACAAGAATAGCTTTGGCTACATAATTTTTAAGAGTCCCTCCTCTTCCATGCTATTGGAAGTGGAGCCCTTACCATTATGTAGCCTGTAGAACAGATTAAATAGCAGAGAAATCTTTCCCAAAATTAATAAAGTCTCTTTTTTTTAAACTTGATGGATTGAAGATTCCTTGCAACATAAAAAAACCCTTCTCTTAGATAACTGAACTCTATGTCCAAATATTCTTCTGATAAAACACAGGCAGTTTTCCCATGCCAAGAGAAAAATCACATTTCATAGTAAGGGTATAGCAGGCAGCTTGGTGGCCCTCCAGATTTAACACAAATCAAATGCTACTAACAGTGTAGCTTTTTAACTCCAAAATATTGTCTGTTTTAAAAGCTATCTTTCTTGATTGAAAGCCACCAAGCACTCAGTGAAATAGAAAAAGAAAATGGGCTTACTATGCTTTTTCAGTTCTCTTGTTTTCTTCTATTTAACCAACAAAATAACAAATTTCTCTTCTTTAAGGCAATAAACAAGACGTTCATGTATCTGCCTTGGGTTTTAGTAAGCACTTCTGTGTGATGCTGAGCACCTGCTACAGTTCATACGTTGTCTTCTGCTGCTGTCATTATATAGTGAACTTGAAAAAATAGTCTGAACTTCCGTCAATTCCCAGCTTAAATTAGTACTGAGGAAGCAGACATATCTCTTTAAGGACTTCTGATGTCTGCTGGGCTACCCCATCCACTGTCATAATGAGATGCAGGCCCTGCAAGTGCTACTCAATCCTTGCTGCTTATGGTCTTCAGCTTCCGTTGCTGGAATGATTATGCCAGTTAGAGGTAGATCTGAACTGAAGCCAGAATCTGTTGGTGGAAGCATGCCAGGCAATACATCACTCATTCATTTCCCCAGGAGCTGACCCAGCTTACAGAACTCACTGGTGGAACTGTTGCTTCTCATCGTGTTACAAATCATCACTGTCCTCTATGTCAGTAAAGTGAAATGCAGAAAATATGTGGCATGTTTCACCACTCAGTTCTCTTATTTCACATTCCAGTCTTGACGCATTTTTCAAGGACCACAGAAATGTGTAGTTTAAAACCTGTCTAGTAAACTTCCTTGATCCTGAGGCACACACTTTGAATTTAAGTAACTTTCTTTTTTCTGTTGCCCTTTGGAACAGTTTCCTTTTCCTACTTGGCTTGAACAGTTTTCAAATCAAGACAGCAACAGCATGTTCCATCCTGTGATGCAGATCATGAGTCATGGCCTTTGGGATCTCCATGCTGACTGAATGAAATTACACGTGCCCCCAGGCAATTGCCCCAGGGGTATTCCTGGAATGGCTGGCAGTGCTCACAGTACCATACAGTACCCTGAATTTCTGCTGCTGAGACACAATACAGGAACCCTGTTACTTTCCAGGCAAAGAGCAGAACTGCACACCCTCCCCTAGATCATGGCATATGGCACAGAGATTAGCAGCGCTTTTTGTAGGCTTTCTCTAAAAAAACGTCCCAGACCACTATGAAATAAGTCACTCTTAGACTCTTTTTTATGTATTAGATTTTAATTCCCTTAAGATAAGAATAGATTTGCAAGGGTGTAAACAACAAGGCTGAGCTAGGACAAGTACTCAAGAACTTAAAAGTTCTGGGATCACTTCAGCAGCCCAGTCTCTGCAGAAAATCTCCACTTTCATGCTGGGCCTCATGCTGGTTGTGAAACATGCCTCATAGACATGTGGAAGCATCCTGAATCCAGAATAAATGAACATAAAAGTGCCAGAAGCTCTGGAAAAACAGCCTTTTCATGTGTGTCACTGGGCATTAAGGCCAGGAAGTGCTGGCAGTACCTCAAGTCATTCCGTCTGTAAGAATGAGGATTATAATGTCAGTCCTTCACACTGAGAAGCCTGTAAATATAGGAGAGAAGTACATGTGCAAGTATGCATCCACTGCTTGGTGTATGCAGTCTAAGAAGAATTTGCAGAGTCTGTAAAAGACAGTGTTGAATCATTCCCATGCTATCCTTCCCAGCTATACTCTTTTATTTGTACTTACGTTACATTCTCCACCATGGCCAGTGTAACATAGTTGAAGAATAAAATGAATTTTTAAGTCTTGGTGCTTGGGCCACATTCTTCACATTGCCTGAATATTACCTGACTTTGACACTATGAGAATGCATTTTAGGATGTTGTAGTTTTGGAGTATTCAGATCTTACTTTACAATGAGATGTACAGCATACAGCAAGGTTACTAGTTTCTACCTGATGCTAATTTTAGTTTTAAAGGGAAAAGCAGCACGCTGTTTGATTTTGGAGGGATAGGGTACAGGTTGAACACAGCATTTTTACTAGGGGTGGAAGGAATCCTAAGGCATAACTGTTTTTTAATATGGCACATGTAAGTGAACATACCACAAAACAAAATGTGTATTTGGATCCTCTCCTTTTGGGTCAAGGAAAAGTGTTTACTACTTCAGACCAGCATCCTCTCCATCGCAAAGAAGCATGGTGAAGATGAAGATGGCTCCTTCTAGAATAATTATCATGAAGAAATCTGCCTCAGCTCCAGAACAGTTTCAGTCTGATGTGAAAGAGCACACAGTAACGCTTCAAAAAGAAAAAGGAGAGGGAGTCTAATGATCACATATGAAAGAGGGAGTAAAAGAGCAGACAGGCAGTGCCAGAATATGTTGTGCTTCAGGGAGAGCATCTCACCTCTTCAAATCAAGGCCCATTAAAGACTCCATCTACAGACGCCCTTTTCAAAACAGTTTTTACTTTGTGTTTAAAGCTTGCATTGTGATATGATATGTCCTGGAAATTGTCAGTTTATAAGGACAGAAAGGCCATGTGAAAAAATAGTATCTCACACTCCATTATTGCTGGCATTTTGTTTTAAGCTATATAAGGGGTTTGTGTTTTAAAGGATGGTAGAAAAGACATGTATTTTCAGTATCATGAAATCAGGCTATGCACAGGCAAATGCCATTCACTTCTGTGGTCTAAGCACTCATATTCAGTAGTTGGGTCACACTGTAATCCACAGCAGAGACTCTTAGGCCTAGGCCAAATAAGTTTATCCCTGCACAGCTGTTCCGGAACTCCTCTGACTCATCATAGAACTAGTTCCATACCTCATTTTCCATGCTGACCCAACCAGCTAGATTAGCTCAAAACAATCTTAGCCATCATACCTAGCAGAAGAATTCCTTCTAATTAAACCCTGAGCAACAGTTTTGATAACCTGTTTTTCCTTAGTATTTTTCACAGTTTGACAGATGTTATTACCCTCTAGCCCAGGTTTCCTGGGAATCACAGAATTATTGAGGCTGGAATAGACCTCCAAGGTCATCAAGTCCAACCTATGACCCAACACCTCGACATCAGCTAGACCATGTCACTGAGTACCACATCCAATCTTTCCTTAAACACCTCCAGGGATGGCAACTCCACCACCCCTCCCTGGGCAGTTCCTTCCAGTGTCTAATGGCCCTTCCTGTGAAGAAGTGCTTCCCAATATCCAACCTAAACCTCCCCTGGCACAGCCTCAGGCCATGCCCTCTTCTCCTGTCACCGGTTGCCTGGGAGAAGAGCCCAGCCCCCACCTGACAACAATTTCCTTTCAGGTAGTTGTAGAGAGTGATGAGGTCTCCCCTGAGTCTCCTCCAGCATGAACAATCCCAGCTCCCTCAGCCTCTCCTTGTAAGACCTTTCAGCCCCTTCACCAGACTCGCTGCTCTCTGGACCCGCTCCAGCACCTCAACATCTTTCTTGAAGTGAGGGCCCCAGAACTGCACACAGTACTCGAGGTGAGGCCTCACCAGTGCCAAGTACAGAGGGAGAATTACATCCCTAGTCCTGCTGGCCACACTATTCCTGATAAAAGCCAAGATACCATTGGCCTTCTGTGCCACCTGGGCACGCTGCTGGCTCATGTTCATCCAGTTGTCAACCGGTACTCCCAGGTCCCCCTCTGCCAGGCCACTCTCCAGCCACTCATCCCCCAGTCTGTAGGATGAGCATCTCCTTACTCCTCTAATCCTTCTAGGAAAATGAAGCCAAATTAAAACATTTCATGGGCGTTCATTACAGTTTATCATAGATAGTCCATGGACCTATCAACGTCAACTACCCAGAATGTGCTACTGCTTAACGGATAGCAGACAAGACTAAACTTGCTTTTTTAAAGTCACTTCTTGTCCGGAGCCAACATTAACCAGGACAAAGCTTCCTTTCTGGACAGTGCTTTGTTTCATCCCAAGTCAAGGAAACACTTTCACTTCTGAGAACTGGATGTTGCTATGGCAAAAACGTGTGAAAAGGGCCCTTCAAAACTCCAGCTTCTATTACATGTGTTTGTCTCCTTTGATTTTCTGGAGGGGAGCGCATTCTTTTAAATTAAAGATGACAGCAGATAGCTCAACTATGATACGGAACCTTACTTCTGTTGTTCTTTTGGCTAGGGAAAATGTAGTGGAAATGGTCCCTCAGAACACATGCAATCATGCCTAAGAAGCTGTGCGTGCTGTGACTGTTTACGTGAGCCTGTAAACTATGTCATCATCAGTCTTTCTGCAGACATGCCCTGTTCGCTGAACTCATGCACTGCTCTGGATAGTCATTTGTATAAATATTAAGGACCACTCATCTGCACCTTGCAGAGGAACTGACTTCAGTAGAAAAGGCTGCTGAATCACAGTGGAAGTGTGCAAGTCACATAACTGGAAATCTGCCTGAGTAGAGAGAAATCAGACCCAAATAGCAGAAGGAATCTGCAAAGAGAGTATACTAACTGGTAATTGGATGAATACTTCTCATTTGTTTAGAGGAGAGCTGAGAGAGGACTCAAAAAGCCAAACTGAGACTGAGAGCTGCTTACTGGGAGGGACTAGAAAAAAAAATGAGGTATTCCTCTCTCCTCATTTCCATTTTGGCCATTAAGGGGAGATGCCAGAAATAATATCTGGATCATGCTTGCTGTCAAAATTGAGTAGTTTACAGATTCTGTGATTTTACAGACTTGCAGATTTTACAGACTTCTGAAACGCAACTTTCAGAGCTAGACCAGGATTTGAAGCACAGCAAATTCTGGACACTCCTAAAAAGATAAAACCAGGCCAGCGCAGTTTTCAGGGGATGTAACCATAGTTCTCAACAGCCTTGTATAAGCTTTGCAGACTGATCTGTCATGCAATTTCCTGATACAAAGCAAGGAAATGTATTTTAAAAATTTAAGAATTGTGGAAGGAAACAAAGGAACAGACTGTTTGCTCAGACAGTTGGAGAAGCACAGTCTCTTCTGACCTCCTTCATAGTCCATGGAGCAATTCCTGAGCTGCATTCTGAGACAGAGGCACTGTTGCCAGACCTAGCATTCCAGCAATTACTCACTGGAAATGGAAACAGCAATACAGATGCCAATGGTATGATGCAAGTTTCATTGTCCCTGTCAGAATGGGAACCCATTATGGTTTCTGGGCTGTTTGCTTGGAATTTAAAGTCAGTTGTAGTTCCATGTAAATCACACGTTTAAAGCGATAAATAAGATTTATTTTTTAAGGGAGGTCCTTCTGATCCCCTGGCCTATGCTTCTCTGAAGGGCTACTTTGGACCTTGAACAGGGAATTTGAGCTTAGTAGGAATAGAAAGAGCTGAGAAACAGGAAACAGGTAGGAAAGGGCATAATGGCTTTAAATTGAAAGAGGGTAGATTTAGATTAGATACAAGGAAGAAATTCTTCACTGTGAGGGTGGTGAGACACTGGCACAGGTTGCCCAGAGAAGTTGTGGATGCTCCATCACTGGAAGTATTCAAGGCCAGTCTGGACAGGGCTTTGAGCAACCTGGCCAAATGGAAGGTGTCCCTGCCTCTGGATCTTTACTGTCCCTTCCAGCCCAAACCATTCTGTGATTCTGTGAAACCTGAACAATCCTCTGCAAAGCTAAGAAGCGTGCATGTGAAAGTTTTGCTGTTCATAAAGCATAAAACTGGAATAATTGTCGGCACATGCTTGTAAAACTGTTGAACACCAGAAAGAAATAACAATATTGTGCCCTCCTAATCTCTCAAAGGTCAATGGGTTAGCAGAGAACAATTTGGAGGACAACGAAAAACAGAGGAAGAGTAGGTCAGACTTGGAAGGAGAATAGTAAAAT
>JAVSBS010025832.1:0-14093 GCA_033124195.1 Coracias cyanogaster
TCTCACTGAGCTTTGTTGATTGTGGCAACTACTTGGATGCAATTAGTGTATCTTTCTGGATGATTCAAGGACTATTATTTCACATGACTTCTAAATTTCCAATGATGCATAGTAGCACTTTTATTTTTCCCTGCTTTTTCTCTTACAAGGAAAAAAAAACATGACCGTTGGCCGGTATCTGTGATACCGCCTCGTAATGCTGCCCTTGGATGCATCAGCCAGCACTCAGTGCACCCGCGAGCGTACAGACGGCACGTGCTTGGGAAGGAGCAGGCTCAAACCAATTCCTAGCAGAAAGCAAAGTTGTGGCTACCTTCTTCTGCTGCCTAGCGAGTATAAATCGATCTTTCTTTCTTTCTTTCTTTTTTTCTTTTTTTTTTTTGTTTTGGATATGGTTCTGTCAAGGGAGTGGTGGAGTCTTGCTGCTGTATGTGCTCGTTGTGCAGTAAAGTTATTTCATGTAGTATCATGGTAGTGGCTCTGTAGCTACAGGCACGTCCCTGCTGACAGATGTGGCTGTTTCTTCTGGTCATGATGCGCTCTCGCTTACAAGTTTCCACAGAAACGGGACAGTTGCCGACCTGCGGTTCTGTTAGTGTAGCTGCAGCTTTTCCCTTTTGAAGGGAATATTGATCCCATTCTAGCAGAGACGTAGGTAAATCCTGGCTCCCACTAGAACGTGGCTATTCATTTTCATCAACTCTTTTTCCATTCTTCATTTCGGAGCAGTATCTTTCTCTTTTTTTTTGCAATAGAAACCTGGAGATGTCTAATCCCAGTCGCAGCGTTACCCAGGGGAACATGTTGTGAGCACAGCTGGGGGCTACCTGTGAGCAGAGGTCAGAGGCTGTGAGGAGAGTGGTTCATAAATGGCACAACAAGTGAATCTTTATCCCTGAGGCAGAGCGAGCCCCGCGCTAAAGCTCCTGCTGGGGAGCTTTGACTTAAGCAACTGCTGTTGTATATCCCCAAGGCTTTATTACTGTGTATTTTTCACTCTAAGGCTATGGAAGCTTGATAAAGTATGTTCAGGAACCTTCACTGACGTTTAAGAAGCTTTTTAAAGTATCGGAGTGAGGGCATGGTAGGAGCACGCCCACACTCTGTTCTGGTGGCTCACTTAGTGGGAAATAAGTGTTAAGCTGCACTCACTCGGTGGCATTTGACCATGGGGCCATGCCTCAGATAAATCCTCTTTGGTGAGATACCTGCTTCTGGCAGGTTTTAGGGCAGGTGCTTTAAAATCAGTCTTTACTGTATATAACCATTTTCTTCACTGGCAGGAAGCTTCTTTTTGTACGTTCCATGTTTTATGAGTAGTGTGAATATCCGATAGGAATGTCAGAAGAGCACGTCTTTCTCACTAGATAACATGTAGTTTTGTGTTCCTTTGTCACCCTGAAAAACTACTCTTCAAGCTGTCCGGTTTGTACGTTTTTCATCCTGAGAGCTTTTTCACTTCTTTTCTTACAACAGGTCTGTGTGTAAACAGCTCCCTTTTACAGCAGTCAAAATAACATTTTCAAACATCTGTGTTCATTGGAGAGCAGTCTCAGACGGGAGCTGGGCATGGGGGAAACTGTGTGTCACCGGGCTAGGTACTCCTGTCACAGGGCTTCTGAACTACCCGAGCAGGTTTGGACAGTTTTCTTTACAAAAATCTCCCGTAATGCTGCATAATGCTTCTGAAAGCGGCGCTTTTGGCGTAATCCACCCGATGGGATAGCCCAGATCGCCGAGCTGGGATGGCTTCTTCAAAAGAGCGGCACTACCTAGAGCTGGGCTGTGCAACAGTCTCCTTTTCCGTTCCTCCTCCCAGCACTTAGCAAAGATGCTAACTACACTCAGTGAACTATTTTGACGGATTGATATTTAAAGGAACGAAATGAATCAGGGTAAAATAATTCTGTAATTCCATGTCTCCAGGAGACATTGTTAAGGAGTCTGTGACTTTCCTGACAATCACTAGCGGTTCTACTTTTAAATTAATTTAAACTTTTCTGGTCTCATCATTACAATTTTTCTGGCCCGCTTTGTCTTAAGGCAGAACTTGCAGGGCTAGAGGAAAAGACTGTCATTTGAACAAGGGATTTCCAAAAGGGATTAAAGCTGGGGGCTGAGCTTTCACCCACGGAAGAAACGTCTTTAATTTCCTGATGTCTTTTCAAGAGTTGCGGTTTACACACCTGCTGGGGTTGGGGTTTTTTTGTCTTGTTGTTATGCTGTTGGCAGAAACTGTTCTGTGTCTTGCTGGTCTTTGCTGCTACGTTGAAACGACGGTGTTATATACTTGTGTGTTTGTGGGGAGCTCTGCAGTGAGGCTGACGGTCCATAACGTGGGTGTGGGAAAGGCGTGAGGAAATGGGGCTGCTAAATCCAGCCCGAACTCACTTCCCCCACAAACAGGCATCCGGTGCTGAGCGCTCGGAATGTACGGCCAGGTGTGCTGGTTGGTTCGTACTCTACAGGACGTGGAACCTGCGATTTACAAAGAGCAGTAGGAGCATGGGAATGACCCTTCTGTAACAGTGCAATACCTGACGGCCACTGTGTGTACAAAAGCTTGATTTCCCCGCCTTGTAGTGTCCAGTGGAGAGGCTGGCTTGAGTGAATGAAAGGTTAGGCCTGAATCATTGCTAGCTCTTAATTTCCAGAAGTGAATGAAGACAGGAGATTTCCCAGCTGCCATCCATGGCTGTCAGTGCCAATGAGGGGGCCTGGCTGGGCGAGTTTCTCCTCTCGGGTGCAGTACTGCCTGCGGGACAAAGTGCTGCCGATGCTGATGAAGTCACGTACCGTAGGAAGTACTGTGCTGAGTAGAAGAAAGTTGGAAGGCTGGAGTCCTGCAGAACTGTCTGTTGTTCTCACCAGGGCCTGACATTTTTCTCTGATTTTAATGTCCAGTGATGGGCACTGGCTGGGGTCTCGAATGCATGACCTCTAGCTCCAGTGAGAAGTTGTAGGTTTGCTGCGTAGGGCTTTGAAACAACCTCGTAACAGGAGCCTTAAATAGTTGATATTTTTATTCTGGAAGTGAGACCCTCAACATCGGCCTGCACTCTGCAGCTGAGCGCAATGTTCATGCATACTTGCCACCAGCTGCTAACGAGGAGTCACGGGTATGTTTGGAAGATCGTAGAAAATTATGAGGAAACCATTTGGGATGGTTCCTCTGGAGAGGAGGCCATGGCTGTAGGGGTAGGGTACCCACCCAGTGTATCGGCTCTGAGGAGTTCGCTTTTTGGCAAATAGTCTTAAAAGCACTGCTATTGTCTTTTACCTCCTGTTAATAAATCTACTTTTCAAAGGTTACAGTCCCCTGGACACTTTATCCAAAGGTATATTGGATGGCAAGCAATGATGCACAGACATTGACTTTTGATATTCTTTTTGTTCTATTCAAGTGGGCAGTCCCATCCTGAGACTCGACAGCTCACGAGTTGATGTAATTGTTTTTTGTTTTGCATTTAACTGGATTGTAATAAGATTGACTTAAAATTATTAATTCTAATCAGTGATTAGAAATACATGTAAAGAATTTTATGTACAGTAGAAGAACAAAGTTACATGATTTTAAATAATGAAAACCCAGACTATCACCTATTCTAGAATTGGTTCTACTCAAAGAGTGACCTCTTACTAGCATGGACTGCACTGTTCTTGTTAAATGTCTATTGCATAATTGAATTCTTTTTTGTAGATATTGTATTAAAACCCAAGTGTCTGTATAGTTAATATATAGCTGCTTATGTGTAAATGCTATTTTAAACACTAAAAAGCTTTTAATTTTATGTGATAACCTCAGTGTACGTCTTCAGTTCTTTGCACTGCTGCCTCATCTTTTATTCAAGAATGGTGAAATATCGCTTGAATCGTGCTCGCTTTTTTTCCACCGCCACACTGGAGTTTTGGCCTCTTGACAGCAGAAGGTTCCTCGGGAGCTAATGGGAGGCGATGGGGAGTTCTGTGGTTTAAGGGTGCCTCAGAAGTGCTCACAGCTCCAAGTGTGACAGGAACCCTCTCCATGTTCACCGCTGAGCTGGGTCTCAGGTGATTCAAGCGCAGGGCCCTGACTCTTCCGTGCAGGTTAATGACACCTGACTGGGAACACAGGACCCTGCCAGTCATCAGAAGTGCTGTAGCTTTGAGCTAACGACTCATATATTGGTGTAGAAGTTGCCCCGTAAATTGCCCTACCTCTTAATTATTGAGCTTCTCCCTCTCCCAGCCTGGCAGGAGTAGGTATACAGGAAGGGCTGAAGAAAGTTCATGGACGTAAAACCAGCTGGAGGATACGTGCTGTTACAGAGACACGAGCTGGGACACCTTTTCCTGCCTGCAGACCCAGGAGATGAATCTGCTGGTAGAACCCATCCACAGATTCAGCTGTTTCATGTGAATATTCCCTTTTTCTGGACTCTGCACAAACACCAGCAGGGACAAGCTAGGATCATTAGGACACCACTTTGCAGAGTAACTGGTAAGCCTTAAACCACAGTGAAAAGACACCCCGGGGGCTCCCTGTAAGGTCTGGAACAAAGAACAGCACTGCTGTGAGTCTGAGACTGGCTCCCTCTTCACAGCTGGCAGGGATCAAGCAGCAAAGGGAGGGACAAAGTCGTCATGATGGAGACATCTGTTACACATGGCACAATCTGCGGCAGATCAACATCAGAGCTTGTGAGAAAGTCTTGCAGAGTTTCCCATATTCTCCGTTTCAAACCAGGTTTTTTTCTATAGGATGCAAAACGGTCTACCCTGCGTTTCTCCAGTTAGGTGAGTATTAAATGATCAGTGTTTTGGAGATGCTCTTGCAGCCTTTTACTGCAGGGCCTGACGGACTCCAGCTGATGTGGTATGAATTGTCTGCAGGTGACTGCAACTAGCTGCATCATCTAATCAGCAATCAGTCCCTTCCTCCCCCTTCCTCTGCCCCACTCTTTCCCCTTAAAAGACAAGAAAAATCAGTCTCTTGTGGCTCTAGCTCTGCTGCCAGGAAAAGAAGCAATAGAGTGACATTTGATTTATTTTTTTTTTTCTTTGTTATTTCTGGAATGATGATCAAAAGTTTACTTAAAGCTTCTCTGCTATGAAATCACAGCCCCAAAGAGAGGAGCACTGCTGAGATTCTTGGGTGTAACACTGGGCTCATGAAGACTTGCTGCAGTCTCCAAGAACAAGGACTTCCAGGCTTCAGGTCAGATTTCTGCTATCTTTAATCACACTGAGGGGGGCTTTCATTTGAAGTTTCACATTTTTCCTCAAGTACACCAAGATAATTTGATATGTAGGTAGCCACGTAACTCTCAGACGGCTAGCTTTGCAATGCACCAAAAAGCTCTTTATTTTTAAGAATGAAAATATTCCCTAGTGTAACTTTCAAATTCTTTAACTGAGCTGAATTCAGAGGGTTAGACCCGTATGCTTCATTGATCCTCCCCACTTGGCACTTTCAAGGACCATTGTTTGTTCAGTAACTTGTGTAAATCTTCCTAGTCCTAAAATAGGCTGGGTATTAACTGGTTATAGTCAGCAAGCACCTTTTGTGAGGGAGCTAGTCTGTGTTTTTCTGATATGAGCCTTTCTTTGTCCTGCCTTCTGAAACACAGGGTAGAGATAGTTCTTATTCCCCAAAGCCTTTGATTTATTTTGTCCCCTTTGCAGAATGTTTTACCGGGTAAGAAATGTTTCTCTCTGCTGATCTTGGATGTATTCTTGAGATGGGAGGAACTTTCCACTATGACTTTGTGTGATTTGCACACTTAATTTCCATGTGCCGTGTCCACATTTCCGTGTTCTTTGCAAACAGATGTTAATGAAACACAAATAATCGAGCTGAAATTTGAATGGGTAATACCTACTATGCATACAGCTGCCTTTACATATTCAGAGTGGTTTCTACAGATTTGGTGACATAGTCAAGGAAACTTAAAAAGACTTTTTTTTTTCCATAGTAAGCATTACTTAACAGAAATATAAACATTGACTTTGAAAGTTCAGCTTTTTGCTTCATGATGGTGTCAAAACTGTATTCATGGATATATCTCTGGAGCAGTTACCTGGTTAATAAGTGGAAATCAGCAGCGGCCTTTACAGGAGAGTGGTCTGGGGGAGGCTTCTAGCTCCAACTGCCAGATCCAAGAGATCCGTACAAAGTGTCGGTACTGCGGGTTGCTTGTTTAACCAAACCTGCATCTGGTTCCTTGTGGGTGGTGAAGCAGGTGGTTTGCTACAGAGGATGGGTTCTGCTCTGCTGGGGACACTTTGCTTTAGCTCATTGAGTAGAGCCCATTCTGCGGCTTAAAAATTCTGCTCCTGGGGTGTTCAGCCTCCTGGATCAGGCTGGATTTTGTGGTGATTGCATCTGGGACCGTAGCTTATAGAGTCATCATAGACAGAATGATCTCTTTAAAACAGGCAGCTTCTGTTGAGGAGCAGGTGACAATGATCTGGTTTATTGTCTGTTCACGGAGTCCTCCTCTGGCTCCTCTTGGATGGAATACTGGAAATAATCCACTGTGTTCAGACCAGGCCTAAGCAGGATGATGCCGCATTTGGGGATATAGTAGGTCCCCAAGATACCCAGACAGGTTGCCAGAATGGTACTGATCTGAGTAACAGACCTGAGGACCGTCTTCAGCGTGGCGAAAATAGCAACGAAGAAGATGCAGATGATGAAATAGATGAGGATGGCAAACGTGATGCCCCTGGCAATGTTGTACTTCTTCCCAGAAGTCTGTACCATGAACGTGCAGAGGAAGCAGACGAAGGCCAGGCAGCCATTGTAGCCGTGCATCAGGGTGAAGGCAAACCACGACTCTGTGCTGCACACAAGCAGAACTTCTGTGGGCAGTGACTTGTAATCGGCCCTCAGAGAGTCGGGGCCCAAGCGAAGGGAGCAGAAACAGAAGATGCACTCGGTGAGGAGGCACAAGGCAACAAGGAGCCAGGCCCTCCGCTGTGTCACCCAGGACAAGAAGGTGGGGGCACAGCGAGGGAACTCCATCACAAGGGTGATCTCAAGGGACTTGACAAAGAAGGTAGAGAAACAGCCATTGAGGCACATCCCATAGACTACCTGCTGGATCATACAGAGGTTGTCGCTGGGCTTCCCTATGTAGAGGCAGCAGCTGAGACACAGCAGCAGGAGCATGACCAGGGCAAAGAGGTTCAGTTTGCCTCCGGCAGCCTGCACAAGGGGAGTCTCAAGGTTCTTGAAAAAGAGCATTGCTGTCAAGCAAGTCAGGGAGATGGTGACGGACATCAACATTAGCAAGGCAATGGTGAGCGGCTCGTTCCAAAAGAGGTACCTCTCGCTGCGGTCATAACATTGTGTGCTCCGGACAGGAGACCACTGGTGCTCTAGGCAGGGAGTGCAGGTGGAGCTGTCTGCAAAGCATTAGTGAGGAGCTGATGACCACCTTGCAGCGGAGTGCTGCTACTCTGCTGCAGGCAGTCCTTGAGGAAGGACCACAGTCATGAATTTGGTAGCTGGTTTGGGTGCTGCTTTGCCTACTTTCCCCACCGCTTCCTAAGTGTATTGAACGATCACAAGCTTTGGAGAGCCAATCTCCTTTTCTACTCTCCCCCAAAGGTTCCCCATGTTTCTCAGCTCTGTTTCCTGTCCCCGGGAAGGACCACCAGCTTCCAAAAGATCCCAGAATTTCATCATATGCCTCTCTTGTGCCTATGACCCCAGAATTTCACCATACCCCTCTCTACCTGTGGAGGTAAAACATACACGTTGTCCTCATGCCTTCTCTTTGGGACCAACAAAGGAAGGTCCCCCACGGAAGATCTGTAGAGTGAGACTGAGCAATGCACAGCAGGACAAAAGGGAGGCAAGTACTCTGCCTTGGTGGTGCTTCACAGAGGACAAGCTCACAACAGTTCTGTGAACCTGTGTGTCCTCAGCCAGTAGACAGACATCATACAGACAGTTAAAGCCATTGACTTTCTCAGACCTCACCTTTAGGGCTCCAAAAGGTGTTTTCTGGGCAATCTGTACAGTCGTAGCAGCAGAGGTGGAATCCTTTTATTCGTCTGAATTGTCCTGGTTTGCAGTGCCTGAAGCACTCTGATGTAGGCTCCTAGACAGAAGGAAGAATGAATGAGAGCCAGACATTTCAGGAGAAAGCACTGTATCACCAAAGAAATAAGGGGAAAATTGGCTGTGCTGGGATCAAACCAGTATCTGAATCTTAAACCATGCTGGGAATACCTTTGTCTAATTTTGCCCAATGGTGATGGATTATGTGTGCAGAGGAGCAAGAACTGGGTCCCACACAGACCTCGTGGGAGGAGCACGCAGGCCAGGAGCTCCTTATGAACTGTCCTGATGACGCAGCAAAAAAGTGTACTTCATTTTGTAATGGTTTATGCTTTTACCCCCATCTTTACCTTTTGATCCGCAGTGTGAAACTGAATCTGGGACTTGTTGACGTACAAGGACTCTTCATAGTCGCCTACAGGCAGATACACAAGGGTGCCATTTCTCCAGGACCAGAATATCAGCTTGTAGCCGCTGTTCGTGCCGTGGGATTGATCGAACCTGAAACTTTGGCCATTCACCTTGAACGGGAGGGTGTTCATGAAGCGCAGCAGCTGAGGAGAAGATGAAAATTGCCAGTGAATATTGGTACAGTTGCTGTTCTTGCTTGGAGGATGATAATGCAGAGTCAGCTATTTCTGGCTGAAATCAGTTGTCCCTTAGGTGGGCTGAGGTTGTGACTGTTGGCCTTCTGGCTGGATTATCTGCTGCCTTCTCTGTTGTGCCAAGCCCAGGTAGTGGGGGGCAGAATGTAGCCCTGGGGAGGGGACTGCAGCCCTCGCCAGCAGCGGAGAAGGTGCGGTGGTGGTGCAGGGCTTGACTGGCTGAGGGAACTGCCGCGGTTGTATCAGTACCGGGGCAGGAGCCCAGTGCAGAGTTTTCCCCCCCTTCCCTGCCTGGCTGTGTGCAGCTCCGATCCATAAATTGGGTTTAAAATTGCTGTTTGTCCCCCTGACCTTCACTCACCTGCCAGGATCTGATGGATGCTCTGGGACACGCGTGGTGGGTGCAGCCCAGCGCTCTGTGCAGTGCGTGAGCCACGCTATAGACCGCAACGTACACGGGCTGGATTTGCGAGTGGCTCAGCGCGGGTGAGATGTCGTGCAGCGAGATGTGGTTGCACTGTTCGCAGTGTGTGTCCAGTGTGTCGGAGTTCATGAGGTAGTTAAATTCTTCAGACTCCTGGCAAAATTCATCCTGCTGAACAGAGGTGAAGAGGTCAGCAACGTATTTCTGGAAGCCAGGGACTGTGCCTGCTTTCATGATAAAGCCCAAGACTGTCCCAATGCTCTGAATATTTGGGATGGAGGCAATTGCATCGGACAACATCCAGGCTTCGGTGCCAATCCAGACTTTCTTGCTCAGTCCCATCCTGATGCTGTGTTCCAGCAGGGCCTGGGCTGGCTGAGGAGAGGCAAAAAGGACAATGATGTTGACATTGGTGTTGTTAATTAACTTAATGGTATCTTCCAGTTGGGTTTTGGCTTTGGGATCTGCAAGGTCTGTAGGAATTAGCCCCTCAAACGCAATGCAGATGCTGTGATTTCCAGCTATGCTTAAGAAGAGCCCTTGGGCTCCTCGGCCATATTCTTCATCACTTCCGATGGTGGCAATCCAGTTCCAGCCAAACTTGTTCAGTAGCAGGGCCACAGCTTCCACCAGGTTCTTATCGCTGGGAACAGTACGGTAGAAGGATGGGTACACCTCTGTGTTACTGAGCTGCTCACTGCTGGCTCCGTAGCTGACCTGCCAGTTAGAGGATGAGAGAGAAAGTGAGGCAGAGAGTCAAGTAGAGGGAAGCGTTCACAGTCCAGATCACTCTCCACTGTCTTGGCATGGTCTCGGTGCACTAGATTTTCAAAAATGCTGAGTCAGGATAGTGGGAAGAAAGAACTTGTCTAACCAGATAGGTCCATCACAGCTGCATGTACCAAGAGAACCACAAACTGGCCCATCACTTGTCTCTGGTAACACTGTCCCACATGGCTATCTCCTTCCACTGCCGTTTGTGTCCATCACCAGCCCCTGTCATTAATGACAATGATAATTAGCTACTTTCTACAAGGGTGACGCACCCAAGATGCAGTAACGTCTTGCTTCAGGGCTAAATTTACCTGTTACAGCTCTCTCTGTTGCGGTAACTGAGTAGTCACACAGGGCATTTCATGGGATCCTCCTGGTTTACGCTGGGACCTCTGTTATCCCCATTTTACATGGATCACAGAGCAGCCCGAGTTATCGCTCTTCTCTCTGGGAAGTTGGACACCAGAGTGTGTTCCAGGAGGGAGGTTTAATGACCTACCAGAGATCACTTGGGAAATTTGTAGCAGAGGGAAGACTGGAATCTGCGCTTTGACAGTCCTGGTTCAGAGACTGAGAGCATAGTCAGCGCTGCTGGAAGACCAAGAGCATAGACAGTGCTGTTGACCCAAAGCCTTTCCCCACCCAAAGGAGAATTCGTGCTTCTCTAGAGAGTTTCTTTACCTGTGGGATCAAGAAGAAGCTGAACAGTTTGGCTGTTAGCAGGCAGAGATCTGACTTATGTGGCCCGATCACAGCAGTCACACGAGGCTGGTAGTCGGTGTAGTTACACATCACTCCGATGCCGGCTGTGCCGTTGCGGGTCAGGAATAGCAGGCTGGGCTGTAAAGCCACCACTGGCTCAAAGCAGGTGTCGTGCATGTCATAGCCCAGATTTACTCCCGGGAGAAGTGAGGTGGAATTGTTGATCTGATCAATAGCAAACTTCATCCCAAGAGCCCATATTAGCCCTTCGACAAACAACCTGCAGTGAGAGATGAGGAATTACCTGGTCTCTCAGTGATGATACTCTGTGACGGTTCAGTGTCCTGTCTGTTGCCAAGGCAGATCTTCACAGTGCTCTCAGCAGAGCATCCCTCTACCCACACGTAGCCTTTGGAAATGTTCTGCTGCGAGGGGAGGGGCTCTGAGCACCTTCCCAATCCAATTAATCTCATCTGTCAGCAAACATCCTCTGTGCTTCACAGAAGAAGAAATAGAGGTGTAGAGAGACCAGTATGTTTAGCTATGAGGTTCAGGACTCAGATGACCTCCTGCTCTTGGCTTTGTGCACTTCAGCCATGAAGCCAGTGGCTCCTGAAGTGCTGTGCGTACTAATTCAGGAGAGATTCCTTCCTCCTGGGCTTTTCCTCCACCCTGCCTCGTGGCCTCTGGAGCCAAAAAGGTTTTGGACCATGTTTTGGTGCTGCCAAAGAAGCAGGTAGGACACTAGCAGGTCTTTGTGCTCTCCTCACAGAGGAGTTGCATCTGAAGTTGACTGCATAGTAGCAAGAAAACACACCAACATTTTCCATTTCAGGCTCAGAAATTGATGGCAGTGCGCACCAGCACCTTAGAGCTGATCTTTGTTCCCATCTCGCCTTCGAAGTTCAGCTCTGAGACCATCAGTTGCTATCAGAAGGACTATTTTCCTTTCTCTCCCCAACCCAAGTGACCAAACTTAGGTACTACTGAAGTTCACATTCCTCTTACCTTTCACACGCAACTAATGCGGGCTCTGATCGTGCCGTGAGGTTTACGGTGTCCGTTCCAAAAGGGAACAAGCCTCCTATGATATAATCTCCAGGCTTTCTGAACTGGGCTGAGAGGCACGTGGGCTTGAGGGCTGCTGTGTAACCAAAGCTCAAGCACAGCAGCAGGACAGGGACCATTGTGTGTCCAATTTGGGGAAAAAGAAATCTCTGGGTGAATGGGGGAGAGGGAACAAGGACAGAGGATCCAGTCTCATCAGTTCCAGGCAAGTCTCTTTAAATAGAACTTGGAGAGATGGAGATAAGGGGGAAAAATTTGTTTAGCAAATGACATTAAATGTGTAAGTCTGTGCTTCACGGGTGATAGTCAAACACGCAGTGATATGAGCACGCTCGCATGAGAACCACTGCCCTAAGCCTGCTGAGTGGCCTGCACTCGAGCAGAGCCACTTAGGGAATTCATTGGGATGGCTCCAGAAACTGGAATCCTGTAGGATCTGTGGCAAATCCCCACCCTAATCTGGACGCTTTTGCATTAAGCCCAGCCAAACAACAGCCTCTTCAAAGAAATGTTTGTAGAAACTGTCCCTGTTTACAAACGGGATTTGCCACTTGTCTAACGCCAGGAGCAGATATTCATCAGTGCCATTTATTTTGAAATGAACTTTGGAAGAATATGTTGAACTGCCTGAACTAAAGAGTAGTGGTAAGAGACTTAACGCAGCAGTAATTTTTATTATTTTTCTTTTAAATTCAGGGCCGCCTCATTGTGGAGATAACCAAACCCTTGGTGTGTCGCAAGGACTCGTCTGGAGCTGTGGCGGTTCCTAGAGCGTGAGGTTGGTGAGCGGCTCCTCGGCACACTGCTACTTCAGGGACGTTGTTCTTAGCTGAGCTAAATTCTTCTCGCCCTCAGCTATGATGTTAACTCTAGTTTAAAACCTTTGGTTTAGGTACAGGTTCCACAGCAATTGAGGTTGTGTCGTGGTTTGCACTTTTCCTGTCAGGCCTGAGTTTTAGAAAACAGGACAGCTCTGAAATGGAAAGTTCGATTTACTGATTTTTATTGGGTTATTACGTATTTCTATGGTATCATAGAAACTTCTTTTATTGCCAAAGTGATCTACCACTTCTACAAGGCTGCAATGTTTTTTCCACCTAAGAGGAGCAGGTACGCTGTAGAAAGCCAAGTGTGTGAGTCCTTGGGCAAGCAGCAACCCTGGATTTCTGTAGTTACATTCTATACATGTTTATTCTGACATCCTTTTAAGGAGACCTTCCCCCCCACCCTTAATGGCTTATTTCAGTGTTGGCTTTATTGTAACTCTTTTTAAAAAGTTCTAAATACAAATTTAACTGCACAGAGGGAGGGGAAAAAAGTGCTGTTTGAATGGTGTAGAAGTCACACTAAGCCACGTCCCTTCCAACACCACAAAACCAGAAAACATTGCTATAAAGGAGGCTCTTTGGAAGCATGTTCTTGACATAAGTCCAGGTAGTTTAATCCTAGAATGGTCTGGGTTGGAAGATGTCTTGTTCCAACCCCCCTGCCATGGCAGGGACACCTCCCAGGAGACCAGGTTGCTCAAAGCCCGGTCCAGCCTGGCCTTGAACACCTCCAGTGTTGGGCATCCATGAGGTAATGAACACTGACCTCCTGAATAACACAGTTAGGCCAAAATGCACCTGTCTGAGATAGAGTCAAAACATCTTAGAGGCTGTGGGATTCCCCCTCCTGCCCCCGATAGCCATCTCATCCAGAACTAACACTCTAGTGCTGCTTCAGCTTTCAAAAAGCTACAGAAACTCCGTACTTTGGGGGGTGTATATCCACACGGGCTGTTACATACAGTGGTTTGCAGAACTCTCGCAAAGCAGTGACAGTACAAATTCAGATCTCTCCCCAAAGAAATCATTTTTTAATACACATTTGACACATTCATTAAAAAAAATAAATTATGAGAACACAATTAGAAGCATGGCTGGGAAACAGAGACGGTTCAGTCTGCATATAGTATTGTGCAGTACCTACTAAAAACTGTTCCACAACCTGAGAGGCACCAAACATTAATGGGCAGGGGAAGCTCTGCAGAAGGCAGGTCCTGCCGAAGGGCTCCACGCACAAAGGAAGAATGGTCTCTGACAGCAGTGACAAAGCACCACTTCCCCCTTTAATTCTAGGGGATGCAGAATTAGCAGCAGTAATGAAACGAGTCTGTGACTGCAAGGGAAAGAGCTGCCTTTCAGAGAAGCATGACTCAGGATTATATTTTCAAGGTTAAAGCACAACAGAGGGCAAAACCCCCGGATCTGAGGGAATGGCTTGTAAACAGAAGTGGCAATGTGAGTTCACATGTAGTTGTAAACGTGTTCAGGCATCACACCTGAAGTTGTGCTGTCACACGAGATCCTAACTACTGGTGTAAATGCACAGAAGCAGCCAAAGGTGCAGAGTTTGGCTTAAAATAGAAAACAACACCCTCCCCCCCACCCCCCCAGCCTAGCTGGAGAGTTGAAGGTGAATCCAGGAA
>JAVSBS010025834.1:0-16939 GCA_033124195.1 Coracias cyanogaster
ACCGCCGGGGGCGTCGCTCTGCGGCCCCGCGGAGCGGCGGCGGAGCGGGCTCGCCGACGTGGCGGACGGGCGGGCAGGCGGCGGCGGCGGCGACCCGCCAAGTTTCCGCGGGCGCTGACCCGGGGCCGCCTGCGGGCTCTCTCCCCCTTCCCGCAGGCAGCCCGGTGCGCGCCACCGTCCTGCCCGCCGGGCCATGGACTCGGACGCCAGCCTGGTCTCCAGCCGCCCGTCCTCCCCGGAGCCCGATGACCTCTTCCTCACGGCCAGGAATAAAGGCAGCGGCGGGGGCTTCACGGGCGGCACCGTGTCCAGCTCCACGCAGAGCGACTCCCCGCCGGAGCTGAGCGCCGAGCTGCGCAGCGCCATGAGCGCTGCAGGGGTGGTGGTGGTGGACAAGCTGGGCTTCAAGTCCTCGTCGTCGTCCTCGTCGTCGTCGTCCTCCTCCTCCTCCAAGAAGGACAAGAAGCAGATGACGGAGCCGGAGCTGCAGCAGCTGCGGCTGAAGATCAACAGCCGGGAGCGCAAGCGGATGCACGACCTGAACATCGCCATGGACGGGCTGCGGGAGGTGATGCCCTACGCCCACGGCCCGTCGGTGCGCAAGCTCTCCAAGATAGCCACGCTCCTCCTGGCGCGTAACTACATCCTCATGCTCACCAACTCCTTGGAGGAGATGAAGCGCCTGGTTAGCGAAATCTACGGCGGGCACCACGCCGGCTTCCACCCCGCCGCCTGCCCCGGCGGCATGGGCGCCCATTCCGCCCCGCTGCCCGGCCACCCGGGCCACCCCGCCTCGCATCCCGTTCACCACCCCATCCTGCCCCCGGCTGCCGTCTCCAGCGCCTCCCTGCCCGGCTCCGGCCTCTCGGCCGTCAGCTCCATCCGGCCGCCCCACGGGCTCCTCAAGTCGCCCTCGGCCGCCGCCGCCGCCCCGCTGGGCAGCGGCTTCCAGCACTGGGGGGGGATGCCCTGCCCCTGCAGCATGTGCCAGGTGTCGGCCCCGCCGCACCACCACGTCTCCGGCATGGGCACCACCAGCCTCCCCAGATTAGCCACCGACACCAAATGAGCCCCTCGGCGGGGCCGCCCCGCCGCGCCCCGCGCCGCCCCGCCACCTCCAGGACCTACAAACGCGCCCCCCGCCCCGGCGGCGGCGGGTCGTCGCGTCCCCCGCTCCCGGGGCCGTCGGAGGGGCCGGCGGGAGGAGACGGAGCCCGGCCCGGGGTCCCGCCCTGCTTCCCAAACGGCGGGGAAAGCCGCCCCGGCACAAGTAAACGCCCGCGCATCTTCGTTATTTTTCGTTTTCCGTTGTTGTCGGTAACTTCGTTAGGCGGGGAAAATAGTCCGCGGCTCGTCGCAAATGGAGGAACCAAAACCGCGGAGGGGTTTTTGCTCGGTTTGTTTGTTTGTTTGTTCGTTCCCTCCCCCTCTCCCGGTTTCGTTCCTACACGCAGAGCCTTTGGAGCCGTTTCTGGGTCACGTCCCGCCCCGGAAAGCCCATCCCCGCAGCACCCGGGGACTCCCGGCGCTGGCGGAGAGCAGCCGGGCTCCCGGGGGGAAGTGTAGCTGGGAAAGTCGGTTTATTCCCCCCTTCCCCAGCTCCTCCGCCCGCCGGCTGGGGGTTTTTTCGGGTTTTCTTTCCGGTCCGGGATTTGTAAATATACCGTTCAACGATAACGATGCAAGTCCGCTCTGCCTGAGCTTTCCGTCCGTGCACTTGTACTGTGTAAGCCTCATGAGTGAATAAGGGGTCGGTTTGCCTTGATTTCGTTGGTTTGGGTTCTTGGGGTTTCTTGGGGTTTGGTTCTTTTAAGCGTATAACACGTTTGGGTTCTTTTTCGTTCCTGCCACCTTTAACAAAGTTTGAACTCTTTAATGCTCTTTCTGTGTAGGAACTTTCACACTGTCCGTGTTGCAATACTGAGAACTTGGGCTTGTTTCTGAAATAACAACTTTTCTTATCGCTGCCCCTTGCAGAGATTTTATCATCTGTTTATTTTTGTAAAAAAAAAAAAGAAAAAAAAAGACAGAAAAAGAAAAAAAAGAAAAAAGTTGCTAAATAATATTTATTACTTGTTTCGTTGCAAAAAAAAAAAAAAAAGTGATCCACTGTTGAGATTTTAAATAAAAAAAAAAAAGCGCATTTTAAATACACGGCCTTTTCCTCTTTCTTGCTGTTCCGAGGCGAGCGGGGAGGAGGCGGCGGCAGGTGCGGGACCGCGGCGGGACCCCGGCGCTGCGGGGTGACCGGACGCAAAGCCGGGTTAAGGAGGGCAGCATTTCAGGCGCATCCTTGCCTTTTCCCTAAGTTTTTTGTTAGTTTGCTTCGCCGGCTAGTCGAAACCGTTTGGGGGTTTTGTTTCCTTGCAGAATAAGGGCGGCAAGGAAAGAAGCGACTGTTACTGGGTGCGTATTTTTTGTCTACCAAATCCAGCGCTTGGCAAGAGATAAATATTAATTCGGGAAAAGCGGGGGGGAGCGGGGAACCCTTGCCGGTGGGGTGTTTGCTCACTGTAATCGCTTCGGCACACTTTGCCTGCAAGCAAAAACCAACCAAACGAAAATCCACGGAAACGAAAATTATTTGAGGACTGACGGGTTTTTAATTTTTTTTTTTCCCTCCAAAGTTGATAGTATCCCTCTCCCTTGTGCGCTTTAGCACCTCCGTACTCGGATATTTGTGCACGAATTACTTCACCCTCTCGCAGCCCGCAGGGAGAGGGCTGTCTTCACGCACGCAGGGTGCGGGCGTGGAGCAGCCTGTGGCTTCCCTTTCTCCTTACAAGAGCATCCCAGACGAATCCCGTTTTTGCGGGGGGGGGGGGCGGGGAGAAGAATCTCGGCAGCCCCCGGCGGCTGTCCCCCGGGGGAGCGCCGGGACTGGCAGCGGGGCTCCCCGTGCGCGCTTCCCACGGTCCCGCCGCCGCCCTGCCCGGGGGGAACGGCTCCCGCCCGGCTCCGCGCTCCGCCCGGGCGGGGAGACGGCAAAACCCCCCAGGCCAGCCCTTACACGTCTCTTTCGCTACACCGACAAATGGCTAGAGAACTGTTTAAAATAACTAGCTAGCCGCATACATACGCAGAAATACAAACCAGCGTCTCTCTCTACAATAACGGCCCGTGGGGGAGTTTTGGGGCTCACAGACACCCTCGGGGAAATGAGAGCGGGGAGGGGGGCTTTGTTTTTACTGGGTAAAACGAAGCGGTTCCCAGGTGGCCGGGGCGGGCTGGGGTCCCCGCGGAGTGTGAGCTTGTCCCGGCCCGACAGTCCCGCCGGGCTCCTGCCTTGTGGGGTTTGCTCCTTCCCTCTGCGGCTCGCCCCATGCCAACTTTTTCAGGGAAGGGAAACGGGGCTGGCGAAGAGTGCCCCCCCCCCCCTTCGGCATTCCCCCAGTGACGACGAGAATTATGTGTGTATGTGTGTCCCCATCTCTAGAGACATCCAGCCTAACCTCCGCTGGCCTCTGGAGAGACGCTCCCCTTCCCAGCTCCTTCAGCACCGATGTGGACTAACAAAACCCCTCTAACGCCTAGAGGGGGGAAGCCCCGAGGACCAACGCCGAGCATCTCCCTGATGGCCACAGTGCCTTCTCCAACAGGAGGGCTGGACCTGACCCTGGTGGCCAGGAGGGAGCTGGCGCTGCCCCCCGCTTTAAGGCTGCCTTAGGGTGCTACCTCTGTGTCGGTCTGCAGCTTTGAAGGTGATTCTTCCTCTACAAGACCCCCTGCCTCTGCCAACTCCGGCGGGCGGGGGGAAGAAAGTGGTGCAAAATAAGAGGTTGACAGCCAGGTGTCTGCCAGCCGCTTGGAACGGTCCCCCCCGAAGGGCTTCTCCGCCGAACCCGCAGCGGCCTGGGGATGCTAAGCCCCGTCACGCCGGGGCGGGGATGGGGAGCTCCCGTCAGGCCAGCCCCGCTCCCCTGGTTTTGCAAGGATGTAGCCCCCCTCCCCTGGTTTTGCCCCTGGAGCCCCACTACAGGTGCCCTGCACCCCTCGCCCCAGCCCTGCCTTCCTCACCCGGCCGCCTCTCCGCTCCCCCCCCAGTCCCCCCATTCTGTAGGGAGGCCGCAATAAGCAGAGCAGCTTTCCCAATTAGCAGGGCTCCGGCGAGGGAGTGCTGCTGCGGAAGAAGGGCAGGAGCAGGTGAGAATTAGAGGGAGCATCATTAGGAGCTGCTCTTTGTCTCTATTAAAGGCAATAATTAGCACCCTGACAGATGCAAAAGCCGACGGTGGCCAGAAGCTGGTAAATCCTGCCCGGCCGCCTCCTCGGCCGCGCTCTCCCACCCAGAGGGGCCGTTCCCCGTCGCGAACAGGTGGCACCGGGTGAGCCCCGACGGGCAGCACGGCCCCGGCGGGAGCGGGGCGGGGGGATGCTGTCCGGGGACGGATGCGCGGCACACGGTGGGGATCCGGCCCTTCGGCGGGAGCATCTCGGCCCCACCGGGCCCCGCAGTGCCAAAGGCGGTGAGGACAGCCCGGACCCCTCCGGAGACCCTGCCGGCCC
Source organism: Coracias cyanogaster (assembly GCA_033124195.1). NCBI lineage: Eukaryota > Metazoa > Chordata > Aves > Coraciiformes > Coraciidae > Coracias > Coracias cyanogaster. Next base: position 4,507 of record JAVSBS010025834.1, read on the forward strand.
GCTGCCAGCCAGCTCGGGGCTGCGCAGCCCTCCCGCCGCCGGCGGGAGCCCCGGGGCTGGTGCCAGCCCCTCGGCCGTGCCGAGCCGAGCCGTGCCGGGCCGCCAGCTGCGCTACCCCGGCCCCCCCGCATCCTCCGGGGCTACCTGTAAATGAAATTAGCCGCCTCGCCGGGCCCCCGGCGCCCTCCCTCCGGCCTTGCTCCCCCATATGCTCCCCTGCAGCACGGAGAGCCCCGCAGGGCTCCCCTGATCGCATTGCCCGCAGCTGGAGCCGAGGCTCCGGCCAGATAGGGTTACGGGGAGGCGGGGGGAGCCCATATGCTCAGCGCACACCGGCGGGGCTGCCGGGGGTCTCCTGTGCCTCCAGCCGGGCCAAGGGGCCCGGGGACCCGCGCTGCTCCCGCAGGCAGCCCGCCAGCCCCTCCTGCAGCCTCACCCTCATCTCAGCACCCTGCCCCTCCGATCCCCGTGTCCTTGTTTTCCACGCAGGCCAGGCAGAGCCCTCCCTTCACGCCCCCGCTGCTCTTTTAGGCTGTCTCAGGTCTATCGCAACTCGTCCCGACAGGAGGAGGGAGCTCCCGCTCACATAACCCGGCTCCCTCCGATGTCTCCGCTGATACCCTTCCCCTTCTCCTTCCCCACCCTCCTCTCCACGTTCCCCTTCTCTTTCCCTCCTTCCCCACTTCCCCTTTTTCCCTTCCCTTTCTCTCCTCACCGACCCTCCCAGGCGTAGCACAGAAAGCGACAGAGGGGCGGACAGAGGTCGGCAGCACATTTTAGGCAGAAACTGCAGTGCTGCGGGGAAGCCCAGGGGAAGGGAAAAAGGTTGGCCATGTCAGGGCACCCAGGCAGCTCCTCCACCTCTACCTCCCCCATGTTCTTGTCTCATTTCTACAGGGGAAATCCCGTTTGCCTCTGCCTGGCAAATTTTGAGCCAGATAGCCCCAAACCTGCTGCAGAACTCTGACTGAGGCATGTTGCCCTCCCCAGGCCCACAGCTCCTGCGAGGCACGTGTGCTTTTACTGCAGGGAGGTACCAGGACACTGGTTCTGCTCACTGCTGATTTAGTCCTGTGGGATGGGATCTGTCAGAGCATCCTGTGTGGGGCTGCAGGCTCCCTTCCTTTTCATTTGAATGAATGTTTGGAGTGAGTATCCAAATCCCTTTCAACAGCTTTCCAAATATCAGTCTTTAATGGAAAACACTTCTTTTTTAATCTACAAACCTCTGTCAGTAATACAAACTAGGGCCTGCTCTGACCAGGGGCCACTGGCAGGGTGACGTACAAGCAGCACAGGTCACACACACTTAGTTCTATGTATAAGCTGGAGACAGAAAAAAATCCTGAATTTTTCCTTTTGAAGGCCTCATGATATGGATATTCTGGGGCCAAATTCCCCCTGAACATCAGTGCAGTCTCCCCACAGCAGAGTCAGGGTGCTGGATGTGACCCATGATAACTGGGACATCCTTCTAGCAACAAGTGCTAGCCGTGGTACTGCCCTGGCATGCTGTTTCACTTGTTGGACATCAGGGCTTGCTTTTACACTTCCATAGGTGAAAGATCAATGTCCTGTGTACCCTGACAGCCTGCATGTCTGGGGGATGGCCCACAGGACACTGGTGTGGCAGCCTCTGATGATGCCACCAGGCCAGCAGTTCTCGCTTGGTGTTGCAAGACAGTGTTTGCAACACAGCTCCAATTTTCCTGTGTCAGAGTGGTGTTTCCAGCTCTGCGTGGGATGTGGACCTCTGGGTCTGTGAGTTGACATTACCCACATTATTTCTGAATGCTTAGGCGTTTTTGAAAGCACAGCTGAGGGCCAGATTTTCAGAAGAGTTACCAGCATCTCTGCAAATGCTCAGCACCCACAACCCAGCCCTGTGCTTCTGAAAACCTAGTTGCCCACGTAGGGGTTGAGATGGGAAGGGAGGTTTGCCAAAAGCCTGGCTCCAGCCATGACAGCTGGCCCTTTCCAAACTTCCAGCCCAAGTGGGTGTGGGTTAAAAATAAGCCTTTAGCACATTGCTTTGTGCCAACTCCATGGTGATCACAAGGTCAGTGAAACGGAATTTTCCACCGCAGGTATTTAATAATATCTAAATATTTCTACTAAAAATTGTGAAGGGGAGACAGATGGCACAACGACGGCAACAGGGCTATGAGACTCCACCAGCTCCATCTCTGCAAAAGGGCATGAAGTACTTGCTGGTTCAGCCTTCGAAAGTCCAAACACACTTCCATCTCACCACCATCACTCCTTGGATGGTGCTTCTGAAGGTGAGAGACGTTTTGCATTGTTTTGAGTGGCAACACGGCTGGGCCTGAAAGTTTTTTGTGGGTTCCCAGTCCATCCGCTTGAGAAAAAGAAAGAAAGAGGTGAATGCTCAGCCTGTTCACCACACACATGACCTGAATAGCCCCGGGGTTGCTCAAACCTCTCAGGAGTTACAAACAGCTCCGGGTTGAGATCCTCCAAAAGCGTGGTGCTTACCCCACGGCTTTTGCCCTAAAAGATGGATGTAAATGCAAAAGAGTGTTTCCCTTTTTCATTCATCCCCATTCTTGGGATTAGCTTTAGAAGTTTTGTTCTGCCATTTATCTTCACTTGTTGGAGATGTCTTGACAAACTCCTGAGAATTAATTTCCCATCAGCTTTTTGCCCCCTCTTCTTGAACTGGCAGGTCAGATCTCACCATATGCATTAGAAGAGGTTATCTGGATGGGCCACCCTGCTCCATTGTCCCTTCTTATGCCTGTCCCTGTCCCAGCAGGAAACCAGTGTCATGCACATGGAGAGAGCACTGAGGGAATCAGACTCCTCTTCTGAGCAGCCCTCCACTCTCTGCTTGTCATCAATCATTGCATCCTGCTGCCAAAACCAATACAATTGGATCAGGCCCAATACATGGGGTGTTTCCTGCGAGTCAGAAGTGTGCCTTTTAGTTTAATATATTCCCAATGTTGATCCTATTAGCAGGAAAAATCAATCAATCACTGTCAGCAAACATCACCAGCCTGCAGATTGATCACAGTGTCAGGATTGTTGGAGAATTCTGCAGATGCAGAAGGCATTTGTTAAATGCTATTTTCAGAAAGACATATACATATATGTATAAGACACATTTATACACGTCTTTGTCTGCTTGAAGAAAAAGAAAAAAACACAGTTTCTTTTTTTTGTTGTTTTGGGTTTTTTTCCCCCTTTTTTTACAAAAGCAGTCACAGTGCTAGTCACTTTTATAAGTAAGATTCTTTTCAGTAGGAAATTAGCAGAGTTTCAGGAGCAAGGGGAGCTTGTTTTGTTCCTCCTGAGGGAGTCAAGTAGGGTTTGGCTTTCTGTGCCTAAAGGAAAGTAGTCTGGAGACGTATGTGCTGTAAAGGTGGGAAGGCTACAGACTCTTTCCAAAGACTGGAGGTGAGGCAGCAAAAGCCATCAGGTTGCTCCACGTGACAGCTAACCCACCAAGGTGCAAATTCAGCCATCGCCCTCCAGTGCTCAGCCTTCATTTGGGACTGGGCTGAATAGGCCACCAAGTTTCCCTCTCCATACCCTTCGCTCCTTTCCCCTAGATGCAACAATGCAACTCTTTAATGCTGCTCAAGCAATGTAGAAAAGAGATTTCCCCCATGATGGACAGCATAGGAAGCTGAGCGCTGCACGAACCCGTTCCCTGTCCCAAACCCATTCCCTATTCCAAACCTGGGAATGTCTGGCGATCCCGAGAGCCAGGTAGAAGCCAGCATTTTCCCTTGCCAGTCCCAGCTTCTCAGTGACAGAAGAAAGCACTCTAGCGGCAGGTACACCCGGCACAAAAGGCACACAAAGGAAGGGGTGAGGGAGCCTTGCCAGAGGGTAGTGTCCCAGAAGGGATGGGGGACATCTTTTTCCTAGACAAAACACTGGCCACCATGGGCAAAACACGTGGAGGAGGAGGGGGAAGTAAGCTGCAGTATGAAAAGAAAAATAGAAGGGCTCTTGAGATAGGGGATGTCAGAGGGGTGTCTGCGTAACTACGGCCCCTTCCCCTGTGCTCACTGGGATACATTTATGGGACCAGTTTTCCCATGGGGACTGTGTCTCTGCCAGGCACGGGACAGAGGTGGTGTAAGGAGGGATTTTCCCCCTCAGGACCCTCCTCACCTGCTCCTCATTTCCCAAGATGGCCAGTTCAAGCCATCTGAGACTGAGCTTGCATGAGCCTTAAGCCAGCATCCCCAGAAAGGCAGCCCTTGTTTAAGTGCCTGAAGATGGTTTGTGGAGTCACTTGTCCCCTGTGAAATATCCCAGGTGTACTACAGGGCAACGTGTTCCACCTTAGCTGGTCTGTGTGCTAGAGGGACTGCCCAGTGTGACCGTACAGTGGGCAGATCCAACCTACGGCTTGGCAGCACATCCCAGCAGCACCAGCTCCCCCAGCTTGCTCATCTTTTTCAGAAAGGGTTTAACTAGGGCTGGGTTAAGGAAGGGACCAGCTCTTTTTCCTAGCTTTTGATTATGCCGAAGACAGAGACAAAAATGATGGGCTTTCCCAAGTGTGTCTGTCACACATCACCCGTGTGCCGGGAACGGCTTTGTGCCACCTAACCAAGGCCTGGGGGAGGTCTGTGGAAATCATCCCAAATAACACACCCCTCCCCACCGGCAGACTTTGTCCAAGCAGTTGTTGCACAGTTTAATTATCCCCACATAGAAGAAAGTGCTAAAATGCCTTAATGGGAATGAAGTTCTCTAGTGGGATATGAGCTGCAATGCCCCAGGCAGCTTTTACACTGCTTGGAGTGTTTTGCAGCGCTGGGACCAGGAGGAAGGAAGCATCACCCATCTGAGATGCTCACAGGAAAAACTGTACCTAGATCAGACCTTACCTCTGTGGCATCATCCTGTCATACAGACCTTGGCATCTGGTATCCCCAACCCAGAAGTGGGAGATAACCCCTGAAAGCCATCCAGCTTCAAGGTGACTCTCTTGCCCACAAAAATGCAAAAAGCTGGTGAGGAAGAGTGGAGACGGCAGAAAGAGAGACACAAATCCACAGCATATGTGTCCTGCAGAAGGGAGAAGCCCCTCCTGAGGTGGGGATCTGAAGAGTGGGATTTACTTGAGACAACACAATAAACACACGATTAAGATTTCATTTCTTCTTTCAGGCCTATTGGGGAAAAATGCTCAGTAGCTTCATTAACAAACCTGTCCCTAATCCTAACCATACAGACTGATCCTTCTGAAAAAAACCAAAATTATATTAGCAGAAATCCACCCAGTCTTACAGAGTCTGTTAGTAAATGAACTTTTAATGTATTGAAAACATATTCATTATAATGTATAAAGAGGCAATTTTCATTTTGTTTGTGTTCTTAAGAGTGTGACAGCGTCTTGTTTGTGACTGCCCCTGGGTATAAGCTATCATTGTGTAACTTAATTAGATATTCTACATGCTAGTGTGAGGGACATATGTCTATTCACTGTAACAAACATCAAGAGTCTGGCACATGCTTTCATGTTTCTGCTACGTTGAAATAAAGGCAGAGCAAGTGCAAGCTCTCCCAAGGACCTGTGGCCCCAAACAGCTTGAACACAACCCGCCGGCATTCAGCGATTGGTTACAGTTTATTAACAGCCCATAAACTTCTCATCTGCTCCTGGGCACTCGTTAGGGTTGTCACCTGCAACTGCCAAGAGCAGCACAATCGCTTTGCAGACGTGAATTGGAGTTTCTCAGATGCCGCCTTCGCTGCACTTCCTCCTTCCCGACCCCAGCAACACTTACTTGATACGGGGTGTGAGATTGCTTGAAAGCGACCTGAAGTGAAAAAAAGCTTGCTGGTGAAAGCTGGGGTGAGCAGTAGCTGTAGAGCAGCTACTGTGCTGCCCTGTCCTTTCAGCTCATCAACACACAGTGAGACACCGATGTGCACAAGTCTCCAAACCCCAGCCTGAGGACCACCAGGGAGCTGGCATCACCTGTTACATGTGCTCAGCCCCCACCTCTTGCCTATGTTTTCCCTCATCAGAATAGCCAAAGCATAATTTTGGCAAAATGAAGGGATTTAAGAAGATGAGAATGTCTGACAGCGAGTCAGATCAGTTAATACAGGACCTCTGACCAGAGGCAGTGACGGCAGTTTAAGGACGGGGTATGAGGACAGAGCACGGAGAGAAGGGTATTTTGCTACATACTGGACATATCTGCAGATACCATTAAATATGTCAGGAAAAATAGTCTTTGCCTTCACTGTGTACTCCACATGACAGTGTAACCACTCCAAAACACCCAGGTGGCACATCCAGTTTGGCTATGAGCCTGCAAAAATCCAGCCCTACGTTCTCCTTTGAGCATCTCAGCAGCTTCATTTTCTGTGGCACAGTTATGCTGTGTCCTTCATTTGTAAGCAGATCATGCCAAGCCTTTCTGACCATGCCTTCACATCAGGCCAGAGCAAGACCTCACCAATTGGGAGGTGGGTGCAGAGGGATATCAGCCTCTCACCCTGCCAGGTAACTGAGCACGGGTGCCTGGCTGGGGAAATTGAATGGGATTAATGGCCTACCTGCCTGCAGCAGAGACACATATTCTGGATACAGAAGCTTAGAGCAGGTGGAAACAAACCCAAGATGTGCGTATTTCTCAGCAATTTCTCAGTGCTGTTGCAGTGCACCCTATTAGCCCAGCATCTGGCTGCCCTTTGCATGTCCCCCATGGCAGCCAGGCACCTCTGCCCAACCCATGGTCACAGCCAAGCTGTGCGAGAGTTGCCATAGGCCGGCTAAGGGCGAGTTTCCAGCCTGGCTGCTAGCAGCAGCTTGCAGTGCTGGGCAACGAAAGAGGGAGAAAACACTGCCAACAGCGACTGTCCTGGAAATACCACATTTGACAAACATTTTCCAAGGTGGATATTGTTCAACTGAGTTTGTGGTGGGACTTCTAGAGAAAAGCTACAGCAACTTGAACTTCTTTTGTGAGGAATAGATCTACACACACACGCACACGCGCACACACACCCCCACCCACCCTACACACACTGTCTTTCCAAAGCAAGTGGTGCAGCAGTCCGGATGTGAGCCCTTTTTTTCACAGAAACTACAAACACCTCTGCACTGGGACAAGCACGCCTCAGGCACCGGAGGATGGGTGGGTTTGTCAGCAGGACTTCACTTCTAATGTCCCCTTTTTTGCCTCTGGTCATTGGTGTGACAGAAGGATGAGGGCAAGGAATTACCTGGTGCCCTCAACCTAGACAAGAGCTTTTCTCATCTTCCTCCAGAAGAAATTCTCAGCAGTGACCTTGAATCTGGGGTGCTGCTTGAGGCCTTGTCAAGGGCAAGGTCCAGTCAATATCCTGGCTTCAAGGTTACTGGTAAAAATTAGCCCTTACTTGCCTCGCCTGTCTCTGCTCTCCGGACACAGCTGTGGGCCATGTGAGGTGAAGACTACGCTGTAGATCAGGTATCTCTGGGAAGCTGAGCATGCGAGGAGACAAGTGAAGGTTTTGATGTTGATAATTTTAATGCCATTTTAGTACTTCTAAATTAGGAGTAGCCAAAAAGCCTAGACTAGAAACAGCACAAGCAAATAGCTCCTCTTGGGTGCTGTTTGTGCCAGTGTGCAAAGGCAGTGGGGGAAAAATTAGAAGCTTTTTATTTGTGTTTTTTGTTTCCTGCTCACATGCACACACACGCGAATCCAGAATGGCTAATACTCCAGACACCTCTATCGAGAGGCCAAAACATGCTTCTTCCAGGTTTGCTCTTTAAGGAAACAAAACTGTTCTGTTTATCCTCACAAAGGCTCGTGCAAGGCAGGCCAGACTGCGAGCTAATCCCCACCACCTCCCGTCCTGGGACTGTCCGGCCCACCCTTGGCTGAACATCCCCCCCAGAGCAACAGGGAGTTGAATTCATCTTTATGGGAATGGATTCAGCCTGACATGAGTGGGGCCGCTAATTACAGGCCCCGCACTGCTCTGTATGCAGGGGGAGGTTTCGGCAGCGCGCCCTGCCATGCTGTCCCGGCTATTGTTCACCGTGCACGTCAACCATCTGGAAAAAGCAAGCTGCAAGAGCACCCTGCTCCCTTCAGCAAGCTCCCGTGCGCCTCCTGCGAGAGCGGATCCACTGACGGCCAAGGAGAAGGCCGCGGCCACACTGCTGCTCCTGCACATGAGGACAAGGACGGCTTTTTCACACCGTGCCACCAAGGAGCCTCTCCAGCAGCCGTGTCTGCCCAGGGCGACTCTTGCCCCAGCATTAGCATACAACATCTGTCGGGGCTGAGCCCCCGGTGTTGTGTGGCGGAGGGCTCAGCGCTGTCCCGCGATGCCGTCGGCACAGACATGTGGCGCTCGTGCTTCCGTGCAGGCACAGCCAGTGCATGGGGAGAACTCAAAATGGGTGCTGTGCTTCCCACCGATGCCACCACATGGTCTGTGCCACACCGAGGGTGCGCATGCCTCCTCTCCCTGCACCTATATGCACTCACTATACGCCCCACCCAAGGCATTAAAGGATTGTAAGAATTCGGAGTAATTTTTCTCGGTTTTTGAGAGGATTACTTGAATATATTTGTGAGTGAGATCTGTTATGCATAGCTTTACTTGCAAAGAATTAAGTCAGGCTTGCTGGTTGTACCGATGCCTCCGCTTGCTTTCTTCAAAGGTTTTTTTGGAAGGCTGTGTTTGGTGAAGGCAGCTTTGTCCAAGCATGACCAGACAAGCAACTTTTCCATCACACCAGCATCTCTCACATCCAAATGTACCCTGGCCTTGCTGTGAGGACACTGCATCTCTGCAAGTGTTAACAGGCTGGCTAATGGAAAGAAAGGGAGGTAAATTATAAAAAGGAAGCTACTACAGCATCATTTGCAGCAACATGGGGCTGGTTGTTTCCACCATTTGGTGAGTTTACTTTTCCTGCTCTGCCAAATCCTCTTCTCTGAACAGGCATGGGAATCATTTTATTGACGGTTTTCTGAGGCAAAGGCTGTGGTGCCTGCCTTGCTTCTCCATGATATTCCTCCAGTGGGATTCTCAAAGGTGCTTCACTTCCCCACACCACTGAACAACCATATACGGGACAGATGTATACGGGAATTCGGGCATCCTTCCACTCAGCATGCAAAACCTGAGCAACTTAGATATCTAAATCCTATTTAACAAAGTGCCTCGAGGACATAAGGTTCTTCATTATGCTGACTTGCAGGCACCATCTCTACCAGGAAGCTCACACAAAATCAGTCATAGCTGCAACGTGCAGCTCTGTAGTTATCACGTACCAACCTGCCATGTGAATTCCTTACACCACACCAACTTCCCATTGTAGTCAAGCCTTTAGATTCCCCACACTCTCCACCGTGCCCACCTAAGCCACTTACACCTCTGAGCCCTGGTGAAGTGATGCCTGTGCAGTGCCAGAGATCTCAACCCAAAGCTGCCTGTTCAAGCGTCCCCCTCCACTACGTTTCCCTCTGTGAATTCTGCAAGAAAAAACACTGTCAAGACCTATTGCTGAAACAATTGTTTTGCCTAAAGTAACAGGAATCAGCATGGCCAGCAGTGCAGGACAAGTTAGGACCACAAGCCATGCAGCACAGAAAGTGAGATTTCAGCTCCCCCCTTTTTCCAGGCATCCAGCCCACACTGGGTTGGAGCTGGGGTGGTGATGGTCAGTCCTTGTGCTCACTGATGGTGAAGGTCCCGCTCATGGCTTCTCCCAAGTTCAGCAAAACTGAACTTTGCTGAGGCAAGAAAAGGGCACAGTCTGTCCCAGGAAGAGGACACGAGCAGGGAGTGGGGCTGGGAGCTGGAGCAGCAGTGGGAAGATGGGATGCAGCAAGGGAACTCACAGCATCATCCCACAGAGCCAGAGGGTGATATTTTTCAAACTTATTAGCTTGCTGCCAAAAACAAAGAGACAAACAAAAAAGATGTTTTAATCCTAATTTAGGAGTAGTGAGGCACATACTGCCTACTACATGCAATTTGTGTTTTCAGTTCAGCAGGTTCTTCTGTCCTTTGCTGAATCCATAGGGCAGGCTGGAATATTCAAAGGCGCCTATGGTGTCCAAACAGTTGCTGTTTAATTGCTGTGGGATCTGAGTGTCTCATTCTCTTCAGGTTACTTTGAAAATCCCATCTCTAGTACCTATGCGTGCAGTGGCCTTGTGCACTGGCTGTCAGGCCACACAAAGACGAAAAGAGTTGATAACTTAGCTTTGCATCCTCTGGTCTCAGGACCGGATCCCAGACTCCCCCATTCCCTCTTGGCATCTGGGATTGCCCCTTTTCCTTTCTCCGAGGACTGGGGGGTTTTGCTTTCTACATACAGCAAGCGGACATGGAAATCACCCGCGTTGCAAGGAGGTTGTGCCAGCAGAAAGCAGACCAGGTGAAGGGGGGAACAGTACCCCTCTGTGCTCTCCATAAAGGGGGAGAGCGGCTTTGTCTCCCGTCGCCTCCTGTTTTTGCAGGTGCTCTAGGAACTTGGCTGCAGGATGCCGGCCCGCCACATCTATTACCTTTTGGATGCCTATAATTAATCATTCATCCCTTTCTGGGCAGGGAGAATGGGAGTTTCGCCCGGCGCGGCCCTGGCCCTGGCTGCCTCCCCATCAGCCCATTCGGCCGGTTTGTTCCCTTTCAGCCCTGCTCTTCCTGCCGCTTTCTGCCCCCTCAATGGGGAAGGAGCAAAACCGGATGGCTGGCTTCAGCACAGGGAAATGACTTCAGAGCCACCTTTGTTTCTCCCCTCATTTCTTTGCCCGCACTTGGCCGTGTGTCGCTGTGAAAAGGCTCGTTTGAAGCCGTCTGGGACATCCAATAAGTGGCGCGGCTTCGGCCAGAAACACTCGCATCTTTTCGGGCCGAGGAAGAGACTGAGCCAAGCTGCCAACTTTCTGCAGCACAACTGACCATGACATCGGGCATTGTGTTTGAAATTAGCCACAGGCTTCCAAGCAAATTGTCCTTTTGGATTGTATTGGTGTAAGCCCTCTATAGCATTCGGCTTTGGCTGCTGACTCCAGAAATCCTCCAAGAATATTTCTTGCTCTCGTGAGGAAAGCCAAGGCTTTGAAATGGATTTTATACACTAGCGTGTGTGATTTCACAGCTTGCTGGCATGACTCTATTTTGTGAAAGACTAGATATGATTTTGCACACGTCTTCTGTCATGTAATGTCACTAAAGTGAGCACTTGATTGCTTATTTCATGCTGTCTGACAAAGAAAAAGAAAACTAACTTTTTTTTTCTCATTTATTTTCCGTGATTTAAAACTGTGGTTAACTATACATTTTGCATTAAGATATTCTGTGCTAAGAGTATAGCAAACGGTTACAAGGTGATATATTTGTACTTATAATATTCTTGTGTATTTTCCACTAAAACACCCTAGGAAGCTACTGATCACTGATGTGATCCCAAGAAGCCAGCAAACTATAAAAATTCACTCAACAGAATTATTTGCAATTGAAATTTGAGTTTGTTTTTTGAGTGACATAGAAAAAATAACTGTATTTGAGTCAGAAATGACTTTCAATCCATCCTTTTCACAGTTACCATCCTCACCTGTCTGCACTTTGAAAATGGATTATTAAAACGAAAAGAAGGTTAAAAACAAGAATTTGCCACAGCTACCACATACATCACCCTTTTTACTAACCCCACAGGGTGTTTTCACTCAGGTCCATGCCTGTCCCAGTGATGTGCTGAATTCCTGCCTCTCCTCCAACACAACATAAAAGAAAAGCTTGAACTCAGGTATTACATTTAGTGGCTGTATGTGTGTGCAATACCTACAGAGGTGTGGGTGCCACAGCCCCTGCAGTGGTCCCAGCATGGTGAGAGGGGACCTAGACCCACTTCAGCAACAGCCCTGTGCTGCCCGGAGCAGCTCCCTCAAAGGCAGTGGGACCCCTCGGCAGGTCTCCCTGGTGGCAGGACCCACCGGGGAGGGAGCAGGGCAGCCAGGCTGTATCACAGCTTTATAAGTATCCAGAAAATGCCAGGCAAAAGCTGACTTCTAAATAGGAGGCAGCCGGTACCGCTTCCTCCCCTGGGTGTCATTCTCCCATCTCCACGCAACACTAATTTGCCTGTTTCTTTCCTATTTTTTTTCTCCTTCTGCCTTCTGTCTAGTAGGGTGGCCAATTCGGTCACCCACCACAAACGCCTTTCTTCGCTGTAATCAAGAAGGTGACTTGAACACAATGAGTAAGGCCAGCCCAGGCCCAGGTTTGCCAAGTCTGTGCCGACAGAAGAGGCTGTGTGCCATGCCTATAAGCGTGCCAGGAGCCAGCCTGCAAGCGTGAGAGTCTGAGAGGAGACCCCTGCTTTGAGGGTTTTTCTTTACTTTTCCTTTTTTTCTTTTCTTTTCTCTTTTCTTTTCTTTTCTTTTCTTTTCTTTTCTTTTCTTTTCTTTTCTTTTCTTTTCTT